>WNWK01022162.1:0-32995 GCA_009830355.1 Cherax destructor
TCCTTATCTTACTATGAGAGTTGACCGTTCACAAACAGCTTAGCGGTTAGGTAATTGGAACTTACACCCAACACCCCGAAAACCATGCATAGGTGAATACTTGCGCTGCGATGCAGCTTGTCCAGCATGTAGTATCCTGTAGATTGTCCAACTCGATGTGATGTTCTGGCGTATATCCACTTTCGTTTCTTGTCGATATATAATATAACCTATTCACTGTATTTCTTTCACTTGTCAAATATTTATTTCACTTTATTATCTAGGGTGATACACGTGGCAACGTCGCCTGGAGCACACTAGGCCCACTCTGACCCCGCCACCAAATATTTATTTCTAGTTCACTTATAAAATTATGGCTCTCCCCACACTTATGTGGCTCAGGGCAACTCGTAAATCGCTTCAAGGGTTGTTCACTACCCTGACACACTTGATAACCCCTGCATTACCCTTGGGTAGCCCTCAAAAACACTTATATTCACAGAGCCCTACAAGTTGTGACTAGCCCATGCGGCATCCCTACTGTGTACTCACCTAGTTGTACTCACCTAGTTGTGGTTGCAGGGATCGAGTCAAAGCTCCTGGCCCCGCCTCTTCACTGGCCGCTACTGGGTCACTCTCCCTGCGCCATGAGCTTTATCATACCTCTGCTTAAAGCTATGTATAGATCCTGCCTCCACTACATCGCTTCCTAAACTATTCCATTTCCCGACAACTCTGTGACTGAAGAAATACTTCCTAACATCTCTGTGATTCATCTGAGTCTTCAACTTCCATCTGTGTCCCCTTGTTGTTGTGTCCCATCTCTGGAACATTCTGTCTCTGTCCACTTTGTCAATTCCTGTACTCACCTAATTGTACTCACCTAATTGTGGTTGCAGGGGTCGAGACTCAGCTCCTGGCCCCGCCTCTTCGCTGTCTGCTACTGGGTCTCTGCTCTCCCTGCTCCATGAGCTTTATCATACCTTGTCTTAAAACTATGTATGGTTCCTGCCTCCACTATATCATTCTCTAGTCCATTCCACTTCCTGACTACTCTGTGGCTGAAGAAATGTTTCCTGACATCCCTTTGACTCATCTGAGTCTTCAGCTTCCAGTTGTGTCCCTGTGTGTCCTGTGTGTGTGTGTGTGTGTGTGTGTGTGTGTGTGTGTGTGAGTGTGTGTACTCACCTATTTATGGTTGCAGGGGTCGAGTCATAGCTCCTGGACCCACCTCTTCACTGATTGCTACTAGGTCCTTTCTCTCCCTGCTCCATGAGCTTTATCAAACCTCGTCTTAGAACTATGTATGGTTCCTGCCTCCACTACGTCACTTTCTAGACTATTCCACTTCCTGACAACTCTATGACTGAAGAAATACTTCCTAACATGTGTGTGTAGTGTTGGTAGTGAGGTTATTCTGAGAGATGGTTGGATGTTTGCCGTATTGCTGAACTATGTTATGTTCATTAAGTCTCGAGAATGTGGCTTTTTTTGTGTGAATTTTAATGAAATAATGCGGATTTTGCGTAAATTTTAATGAAAATAAAGATCGTTTGATGTATTTACAGATGTATTCGTGAAATGTAAAAAATAATTTGTGACATATTTTGGGTATTAAAACTTCTGAAAATTTGATTTATTACGAAATCTTAATTAGTGACATGTAAAAAATTGAAACAAGTGAAAATTGTGAGTTGTATTACTCAGATGGTGCAGGGAGGAGTGTTTGTTGTGGGGTGGGTTGTTGTGTTTCCAGCCATGCCGGGGATCGAACCACGGATATTCAGCGTGCAAGGAGTGTTGCGTACCAGGCCACAGGCTATCACTAGGACCAATCTCATCTACTTCAGATTATCACCACTGGTGTGGTTTCCTGAACACAAAGTTTGTCACAATTGGGCTGCACAAGTTCCATTACGCCATTGATATATTTTTATTCAATAATTTACATTTTTTTTTGTCTGACTTCAAAATATTAACGATTTACTCCGTAATAAGGAAAATATCCCATAAGTTTAGTCAGAATAGGTGCAATATTGAAATTTTACTGAAATAGTTAAATAACTTGGAATCGAATAAATCAGATCAGTAATTGATGAATGCCATTTCTGATCGGCTTCAAACTATTACCATTAGTAGACTTTATTAAAACACAGCTTGCCACTCCGAGCTGTGTATATTTCAATTTTCCAGTTTGATAAAGCAAATTGATTGCCAGGTAATAACTGGACAATCCTTCTGGTAGGTGTTAGGTTTGTCAGGAAAGAGAACAAGTGTTTACTGGCTCGGGTTTTAATCATATCATGACCCGCAGCTGGAAAATTTCGGTCATCTCACCGAGGCTTTCCGCTGGCTTACCGGTACATCCCTTTAAAATATATATATATATATATATATATATATATATATATATATATATATATATATATATATATATATATATATATATATATATATATATTTATTTATTTATAATTTTTAAAGGGATGATGTACCGGTAAGCCAGCGGAAAGCCTCGGTGAGATGACCGAAATTTTCCAGTTGCGGGTCATGATATGATTAAAACCCAGAGGGGTACTACCGTCCTGCCAGGTGACTGAAACAGAAACCTGAAACTGTTTTACATGATGGTAGGATTGCTGGTGTCTTTTTTCTGTCTCATAAACACGCTGGATAACAGGTATATCTAGCTACTTCTACTTACACTTAGGTCACACTACACTGGCATACACATGCATATATATACATACACATATCTAGGTTTTTCTTCTTTTTCTTAATAGCTCTTGTTCTTCTTTATTTCTTCTATTGTCCATTGGGAAGTGGAAAAGAATCTTTCCTCCGTAATCCATGTGTGTCGTATGAGGCGACTAAAATGCCGGGAGCAATGGGCTAGTAACCCCTTAGTCTGTATACATTTACTAAAAAAGAGAAGAAGAAAAACTTTATAAAATTGGGATGCTTGAATGTGCGTGGATGTAGTGCGGATGATAAAAAAAAGATGATTGCTGATGTTATGAATGAAAACAAGTTGGATGTCCTGGCCTTAAGCGAAACAAAGCTGAAGGGTAGAGAAGTTTCAGTGGGAAGAAATAAATGGGATTAAGTCAGGAGTATCTGAAGGAGTTAGAGCTAAGGAAGGGGTAGCAAAAATATTGAAGGATCAGTTATGGAAGGAGAAGAGGGAATATAAATGTGTAAATTCAAGGATTATGTGGATTAAAATAAGGGTTGGATGCGAAAAGTGGGTCATAATAAGCGTGTATGCACCTGGAGAAGAGAGGAGTGTAGAGAGAGAGATTTTGGGAGATGTTAAGGGAATGTATAGGAACTTTTGAACCAAGTGAGAGAGTAATTGTGGTAGGTGACTTAAATGCTAAAGTAGGAGAAACATGTAGAGAGGGTGTGGTAGGTAAGTTTGGGGTGCCAGGTGTAGATGATAATGGGAGCCCTTTGATTGGACTTTGTAAAGAAAGTTTTTTTTTATAGGTAATACATATTTTAAGAAAAAGAGGATAAATAAGTATACAAGATATGATGTAGGGCGTAATGACAGTAGTTTGTTGGACTACGTATTGGTAGATAAAAGACAGTTGAGTAGAGTTCAGGATGTACATGTTTATAGAGGGGCCACACATATATCAGATCACTTTTTAGTTGTAGCTACAGTGGGAGTAAAAGGTAGATGGAATACAAGGAAAATAGAAGCAGTAAGTAAGAGAGAGAGGTGAAGGTTTATAAATTAAAAGAAGAGGCAGTTAGAGTAAGATATAAACAACTATTGGAGGATAGATGGGCTAGTGAGAGTGTAGGCAATGGGGTCGAAGATGTATGGGGTAGCATAAAAAATGTAGTGTTAGAGTGTTCAGTTTGTGGTTACAGGAAAGTGGGTGCAGGAGGGAAGAAGAGCGATTGGTGGAATGATGATGTAAAGAGAGTAGTAAGGGAGAAAAAGTTAGCATGAGAGGTTTTTACAAAGTAGAAGTGATGTAAGGAGGGAAGAGTATATGGAGAGAAAAAAGAGAGGTAAAGAGAGTAGTGAAGCAAAGTAAAGAGAGAGCAAATGAGAGAGTGGGTGAGATGCTATCAACAAATTTTGTTGAAAATAAGAAAAAGTTTTGGAGTGAGATTAATAAGTTGAGGAAGCCTAGGGAACAAATGGATTTGACAGTTAAAAATAGGAGAGGAGAGTTTTTAAATGGAGAGTTAGAGGTATCGGGAAGATGGAGGGAATATTTTGAGGAGTTGTTAAATGTTGATGAAGACAGGGAAGCTGTGATTTCGTGTATAGGGCAAGGAGGAATAACATCTTGTAGGAGTGTGGAAGAGTCAGTTGTGAGTGTGGGGGAAGTTCGTGAGGCAGTGGGTAGAATGAAAGGGGGTACGGCTGCTGGGATTTATGGAATAAAGATAGAAATGGTAAAAGAATGCGGTGATATAGTTTTGGAGTGGTTGGTGCTATTATTTAATAAATGTATGGAAGAGGGTAAGGTTCCTAGGGATTGGCAGAGAGCGTGTATTGTTCCTTTGTATAAAGGCAAAGGGGACAAAAGAGAGTGCAAAAATTATAGGGTAATAAGTCTGTTGAGTATACCTGGTAAAGTGTATGGTAGTTATTATTGATAGAATTAAGAGAAAGACGGAGAGCAGGATAGCAGATAAACAAGGGGGCCTTAGGAAGGGTAGGGGGTGTGTAGACCAAGTGTTTACAGTGAAACATATAGGTGAACAGTATTTAGATAAGGGTAAAGAGGTTTTTGTGGCATTTATGGATTTGGAAAAGGCATATGAAAGGGTGGATAGGGGGGCAATGTGGCAGATGTTGCAGGTGTATGGAATAGGAGGTAGGTTACATAAAGCATTGAAGAGTTTTTATGAGGATAGTGAGGCTCAGGTTAGAGTGTGTAGGAGGGAGGGATATTGTTTCCCAGTAAAAGTAGGCCTTAGACAAGGATGTGTGATGTCACCGTGGTTGTTCAATATATTTATAGATGGGGTTGTAAGAGAAGTGAATGCGAGGGTCTTGGCAAGAGGTGTGGGGTTAATAGATAAAGAATCAGATACAAAGTGGGAGTTGTCACAGTTGCTTTTTGCTGATGACACTGTGCTTTTGGGAGATTTTGAAGAGAAGTTGCAGAGGTTGGTGGATGAATTTGGTAGGGTATGTAAAAGAAGAAAATTGAAAGTGAATATAGGAAAGAGGAAGGTGATGAGGATAACAAAAAGATTAGGTGACGAAAGATTGGATATCAGATTGGAGGGAGAGAGTATGGAGGAGGTGAATGTATTCAGATATTTGGGAGTGGACATGTCAGCAGATGGGTCTATGAAGGATGAGGTGAATCATAGAATTGATGAGGGGAAAAGGGTGAGTGGTGCACTTCGGAGTCTGTGGAGACAAAGAACTTTGTCCATGGAAGTAAAGAGGGGAATGTATGAGAGTATAGTTATACCAACACTCTTATATGGGTGTGAAGCATAGGTGATGAATAATACACACACATCCCGCACATATAAAAAGAGAGGAGCTTACGACGACGTTTGGCGACTTGGACCATTTACAAAGTTAGTGTGTCTTTGTAAATGGTCCAAGTCGGGCGAAACGTCGTCGTAAGCTCCTCTCTTTTTATATGTGCGGGTTGTGTGTGTATTGTTCCAGTCACGGTATTGTGCCTTTTTTGTTATTTATGGGTGATGAATATTGCAACGAGGAGAAGGCTGGAGGCAGTGGAGATGTCATGTCTGAGGTCAATGTGTGGTGTGAATATAATGCAGAGAATTCGTAGTTTGGACATTAGGAGGAGGTGCGGGATTACCAAAACTATTATCCAGAGGGCTGAGGAGGGGTTGTTGAGATGGTTCGGACATGTAGAGAGAATGGAACGAAACAGAATGACTTCGAGAGTGTATAAATCTGTAGTGGAGGGAAGGCGGGGTAGGGGTCGGCCTAGGAAAGGTTGGAGGGAGGGGGCAAAGGAGGTTTTGTGTGCTAGGGTCTTGGATTTCCAGCAAGCATGCAGGAGCGTATTTGATAGTGCTGTTGGAGTGTGAGCAGAGTAACATTTATGAAGGGATTCAGAGAAACCGGCAGTCCTGGAGATGGGAAGTACAGTATCTGCATTCTGAAGGAGGGGTGTTAGTGTTGCAGATTTATAACTGTAGTGTAAAGCACCCCTCTGGCAAGACAGTGATGGAGTGAATGATGATGAAAGTTTTTCTTTTTCGGGCCACCCTGCCTTCGTGGAAATCGGCCGATGTGTTCATAAAAAATAAATATATATATATATATATATATATATATATATATATATATATATATATATATATATATATATATATATATTTTAATATATTAATATATATATATTATTAATTTTATTAACACTTCGGCAGTTTCCCACCTTCCCACCAAGGCAGGGTGGCCCGAAAAATAAACTTTCATCAACATTCACTCCATCACTGTCTTGCCAGAGGGGTGCTTTACACTACAGTTATAAAACTGCAATATTAACACCCCTCCTTCAGAGTGCAGACACTGTACTTCCCATCTCCTGGAATCAAGTCCGGCCTTCCGGTTTCCCTGAATCTCTTCATAAATGTTACTTTGCTCACACTCCAACAGCACGTCAAGTATTAAATACCATTTGTCTCCATTCACTCCTATCAAATACGCTCACGCGTGATTGCTGGAAATCTAAGCCCCTCGCACACAAAACCTCCTTTACCCCCTCCCTCCATCCTTTCCTAGGCAAGAGAGATAAATGATTATATACACTTGGAAAATCCTAGAGGGATTAGTACCAAACTTGCACACGAAAAGACTCGGCAGGAGATGCAACATTTCCCCGATGAAAATCAGGGGCGCCACGAGTACACTGAGAGACAAAACAATAAGTGTCCGGGGCTCAAGACTGTTCAACTGCCTCCAAGCATACATTAGGGGGATTACCAATAGACCCCTGGCTGCCTTCAAGAAGGCACTGGACAGGCAACTAAAGTCAGTACCTGACGAACCGGGCTGTGGTTCGTACGTCAGTTTGCGTGCGGCCGGCAGTAACAGCCTGGTTGATCAGACCCTGATCCACCATGAGGCCTGGTCTTAGACCAGCCCGCGCGGGCGTTGACCCCCAAAACCCACTCAAGGTAAACTCCAGGTAAACGCTCTCTGTCAATCCCTAGGTACCTTACCTTCCTCCATACATTTATTAAATAATAGCACCAACCACTCCAAAACTATATCCCCACCTGGTTTTAACATTTCTATCTTTATCCCATCAATCCCAGCTGCCTTACCCCCTTTCATTCTACCCACTGCCTCGCGAACTTCCCCCACACTCATAACTGGCTCTTCCACACTCCTACAAGATGTTATTCCTCCTTGCCCTATACACGAAATCACAGCTTCCTTAAAATATTCCCTCTATCTTCCCGATACCGCTAACTCTCCATTTAATAACTCTCCTCTCCTATTTTTAACTATCAAATCCATTTGTTCCCTAGGCTTCCTCAACTTATTAATCTCACTCCAAAACTTTTTCTGATTTTCAACAAAATTTGTTGATAACATCTCACTCACTCTCTCATTTGCTCTCTTTTTACATTGCTTCACCACTCTCTTAACCTCTCTTTTTCTCACCTTATACTCTTCCCTCCTTGCATCACTTCTACTTTGTAAAAACCTCTCATATGCTAACTTTTTCTCCCTTACTACTCTCTTTACATCATCATACCCCCAATCGCTCTTCTTCCCTCCCGCACCCACTTTCCTGTAACCACAAACTTCTGCTGAACACTCTAACACTACATTTCTAAATCTACCCCATACATCTTCGACCCCATTGCCTACACTCTCACTAGCCCATCTATCCTCCAATAGTTGTTTATATTTTACCCTAACTGCCTCCTCTTTTAGTTTATAAACCTTCACCTATCTCTTACTTGCTGCTTCTATTTTCCTTGTATCCCATCTACCTTTAACTCCAACTGTAGCTACAACTAAAAAGTAATCTGATATATCTGTGGCCCCTCTATAAACATGTACATCCTGAAGTCTACTCAACAGTCTTTTATCTACCAATACACAGTCCAGCAAACTACTGTCATTACGCCCTACATCATATCTTGTATACTTATTTATCCTCCTTTTCTTAAAATATGTATTACCTATAACTAAACCCCTTTCTATACAAAGTTCAATCAAAAGGCTTCCATTATCATTTACACCTGGCACCCCAAACTTACCAACTACACCCTCTCTACATGTTTCTCCTACTTTAGCATTTAGGTCCCCTACCACAATTACTCTCTCATTTGGTTCAAATGTCACTAAACATTCGCTTAACATCTCCCAAAATCTCTCTCTCTCCTCTACACTCCTCTCTTCTCCAGGTGGATACACGCTTATTATGACCCACTTTCCGCATCCAACACTTATTTTAATCCACATAATACTTGAATTTACACATTTGTATTCCCTCTTTTCCTTCCATAACTGATCCTTCAACATTATTGCTACCCCTTCCTTAGCTCTAACTCTCTCAGATAATCCTGACTTAATCCCATTTATTTCTCCCCACTGAAACTCGCCTACCCCCTTCAGCTTTGTTTCGCTTAGGGCTAGGACATCCAGCTTGTTTTCATTCATAACATTAGCAATCATCTCTTTCTTATCATCCGCACTACATCCACGCACCTTCAAACATCCCATTTTTATAAAGTTTTTCTTCTTCTCTTTTTTTTTTTAGTAAATGTATACAGGATAAGGGGTTACTAGCCTATTGCTCCCGGCATTTTAGTCGCCTCATACGACACGGATGGCTTACAGAGGAAAGATTCTTTTCCACTTCCCCATGGACAATAGAGGAAATAAAGAAGAACAAGAGCTATTAAGAAAAAGAAGAAAAGCCTAGATGTGTGTATGTATATATATGCATGTGTATACCTGTGTAGTGTAACCTAAGTGTAAGTAGAAGTAGCTAGATATACCTGTTATCCAGCGTGTTTATGAGACAGAAAAAAGACACCAGCAATCCTACCATCATGTAAAACAGTTTCAGGTTTCTGTTTCAGTCACCTGGCAGGACGGTAGTACCTCCCTGGGTGGTTGCTGTCTACCAACCTACTACCTACCTATTTTTTTATTAACATATAGGCCGTTTCCCACCAAGGCAGGGTGGCCCGACAAAGAAAAACTTTCATCATTTACACCATCACTGTCTTGCCAGAGGCGTGCTTACACTACAGCTAAAAAAATGCAACATTAACACCCCTCCTTCAGAGTGCCAGCACTGTACTTCCCATCTCCAGGAATCAAGTCCGGCCTGCCGGTTTCCCTGAAACCCTTCATAAATGTTACCTTGCTCACACTTCAACAGCACGTAAAGTCCTAAAAAACATTTTTCTCTATTCGCTCCTAACACGCTCACGCACGCTTGCTGGAAGTTCAAGCCCCTCGCACACAAAACCTCCTTTACCCCCTCCTTCCAATCTTTTCTAGGCCGACCCCTACACCGCCTTCCCTCCACTACAGATCTATACACTCTCGAAGTCATTCTATTTTGTTCCTTCCTGTCTATATGTCCAAGCCATCTCAATAACCCCTCTCTAAGGCCTACTTTTACTGTGAAATAATCTCCGTCTCCTCTCCTACATACTCTAACCTGAGCCTCACTATAATTATATATATATATATATATATATATATATATATATATATATATATATATATATATATATATATATATATATATATATATATATTATATATTATATATATATATATATATATATATATATATATATATATATATATATATATATACATTATATATATATATATAATGTATATATATATATATATATATATATATATATATATATATATATATATATATATATAATATATATATATATATATATATATATATATATATATATATATAACAGTACTGTGATTAGTCAAGACGCGAACCCATGTTGTTTTGGCCCACCTCATGGTGAGTGAAAACCACAGGACCACCAAATCCTACAAGAATCAAGCACCCAGCAGAGCTTTGTGAGGTACCTTGATCCGAGGACATATGGTGGTGTGGGTGCCTTTGAGCTAATTTTATGAGGCTAGCCAAAACAACATGGGTTCGAGTCCTTAGCTAGTCGCATTGTTGTTATTGATCAATACCACTCGTTCTTGGTTACAATAATATATAATGCTGCCTGTGGAGGCTAATACACCAAACGGGTAGTAGGATGAAGTTAGCTCAGAGGCACCCACACCACCGTATGTCCTCGGATAATTGTAACACACATCATCAGTCCATGAAAGACAAAGTTACAACACACTCTCAACCACACCATACAAAGAGAACCACAAGGTACAGATCCCACACACCGTGGGAAACAAACCAGAGTAGTTACAAAAAGTTAGAAAAAACTTTTTTAGTGCAAGAAAAAACTGGAAGGAAATGACAAATACTACACTATCTCTGGTCTGCCTGTGCCCCCCCACTCCAAAACAACAGATATTAGTTCCAGCAAATAAAGCCCCCATACATACAATCAATATCTATCATCAGTGGACTCCCCACAGAGTCAAATGCAATGTTTGGTGTTTTCACAGAGACCCACACAAATGATCACTTTAACAACGAAATATGGATCCCAGGCAGAGGTGTGGGTCACACCAGGAGGCGGAGTTACACCAGTATTCAGATGCGACAGAAAGAACAGGCAACAAGGGAGGTCTGTTCTTTATATCACAGAATCGCTCATTTTCTCGGAATTACTAAAGACCAAAAACCTTGTCTTTGTGGTTGTATACAATCCAATAGATGCAACTTCCCAACAATTCAAGGAACAGCTTTAGAAAATTGATTACTGTCTGGAAAATCTTCCAACCCCAGGCCCTAATATCTTGTTGCTAGGTGATTTCTGCTTAAAACGCCTAAAATGGATGAATGTGGCAGTTAATGTCTTAGCAGAGATCACCCTAGGAGGCAGCTCAGATGAGAATTCACATACACATGAGATATTAAATTTCTGCAACAAATTTACCTTAAGCAGCAAATAGTAAAGCAAAAAGACTGAAAAATACACTTGACCTTATTGTCACTAATGATGATGACCTGGTACGAAATATAACAGTATGAAAGACAATACACTCAGATCACAACATAAGAGAAGTACACACATGTTATGAGGGAGCCTTCACCAAATTCAACTTCAATAACAGAAACATACAGTGGGATCGAATTAGCAATATCCTAAATGAAACAAGCTGCGAAGATATCCTAAACAACACGAATCCGAACCATTGCATAAAACGAATTAACTCTGTTTCACTTGAGGTATGCTCAAGGCACATTTCACTAGGAAAATAGAAGAGAAGAAGATGTAAACTAGAGAGAGAGAGGGAGAGAGACGCTCCCTCTACAGGCGAAGGCAAAGAATCACAGAGCTGCTCAAAGTGGCTAGTCTATCTGAAATACAGAAATAGGCATTGCCCAGAGAAATAGAAAATGTCAAACTTAAGATTAATAAATCATACTGGAGCCACGAAACTCAGGAAGTACTTAAAGCAATAAATGAAATTGGGGAAAAAAAAATTCCTATATCAAATCTCGGGCAAAAACCACATCCAGTATCTTGCCCCTGCTTAAACGAGATGGGAATTACACGGATGACAGTAAAGAAATGAATGAGATACTGAAGTCCCAATATGACTCAGTGTTTAGTGAACCGTAATTAGACTAAGGGTTGACAATCTAAGTTATTTTTTTTTATGACTAAGAATCAAATTTTGATCAGTTAAAAACGTGATATAATCCTGACACCACAGGTCATTCAAAAAACAATTAATGACATGTCCATGCTCTCTGCCTCAGGCATAGACTCGTGGAACTCCGTGTTCATGAAGATTTGTAGGAAACCCCTTTCACATGCCTTATATATTCTATGGAGAGGTTGCATAGACACAGTGGTCATCCCACAGTCACGAAGACAGACGATATAGCACCACTCCACAAAGGTGGCAGTAAAACCCTTACAAAAAGAACACAAAGAGCAAAGTAAGCAATAAAGTCAGAGGCAGCAGCATTGTGTCCTCCTTTGCTGACCATACCAGAATTTATTACAGTGTCATTTATTAAGGATTCTGCAAATCTCCAAGCGGACATAAGCCAAGTTTTTAAATGAGCCTCAGAAAACAATATGAAGTTAAATGAAGACAAATTTCAATAACTCTGCTATGGAAAACTCGAGGAAATATTAACGGGATCGGAGTATATAACAAATTCCTACCAAATAATACAGCGAAAAACAAGTGTGAATGATCTGGGAGTAGTAATGTCAGAGAATCTCACTTTCAAAGATCACAACACTGTATCTACAACATCTAGAAAATGATAGGATTGAAAATGAGTCCCTTCAAAACTAGTGTTCTATCTAGGCTGGAAAATTGCTGTACACTAACGATCCCTTTCAAGGCAGGCAAAATTGTAGAGCTGGAGAATATTTAGAACTTTCACTGTACATATAAGTACAATAAAGCACTTCAATTAGTGGGAACATTTGAAGTCCTTTGACCCATACTTCTTGGAACGCAGGGGAGAAAAATACATGAAAATATACACTTGGAGAATCGTAGAGGGACTCGCCCCAAATCTGCACTTGGAAATCACACCGTAAGAAAGCAAAGGACTCGGCAGGCGGTGCAACATCTCCTATTGAAGATTTCTAATGTTATGTATTAATTTTGTCATTCTTCGCTGAATCTTTTCTAACGAATTTATAATCATTCTGTAACATGGAGACCAGAACTGAGCTGCGTAACCTACGAACACTGAAACCGGACTTCTCAAATCCAACCAGAAATATATGCCCAACCTTTTTTAATGCTACCAAGATATTGCTTTAATAACCCTTTTAACAAGCCGGCTTTTTCTACCACGTGTATCACTGCTACTACTACCTCCACTAGTATTACAACTACTACACCTCACTAGTAGCCTATATATACGCTCTGTGTCCATATATTGCTAGTAATGGCTTGACAAAGCTGCTGGAGAGCTAAATATTGCCACAATAAAATGTCACATCAGTTGTAGTTGTGCCCTTTTACCTGACCCGGGTAGTGATGTAAGTCACCCGTTCCACTTTTAGGAATTCTCTGTGTACGAAGGTACAACAGACGAAACGTGCTCTCTGATAAGGGAAACGTGCAAGACAAGGTTGGGAGATCCTGGGTTAACGTCACCATGCTCTGTCTACCAAAATTCTTAAGATGCTACATTTTACAATGAGGATTCCGGCGATTAATTAAGCAGCAATGTTTGAGATTGTGTACAAGTGACTATTAAACAGCATACGAGTTGACTTGAGTTTAACAAGAGGATTCAATTATGATTTTGTCAATGTCAGAAGTGTTGGGTACAATGACCTGACTGGCACCACTAACATACTTAGTTATTACATTCCATTCCTGTTCAAATCTAATTGAATACTGATGTTAGGCTAATTTTGTTTCCAGTGCTTTAGCCATTTTCTTTATATTTGAGAGTGGCACAGAAATTTTCACTGTAGGGTAAAAACCAGTACATTTATCCTAGAAGGCTCAGTCCAAAAGAATGTTTCCTAGCCGACAAAAATGCCTTCATACGAATGTCCCTATGATATCTCAGTGTATTGGCTATGTTAAAAACCTTACTAATTTCATACATGTAAATATTCAGGGCTGCAGAGACGCAAACATCTCAGACACCTAGTGTGGAAAAACTGTCCTTTTAACCCTAGTTTTATATATAGAATAATAGTGAACACATGTTAGTTGACTTTGTATACATTGTAAATTTAAATCTCCTGTGAACAAAATGATTAGATTCAGGATACCAAGTCTACATAAAACCTTCAAACTAAAATGATCTTGTCCACTCAAGCTAAAATAATGAGATGACACAAGGCCTCATCACTGGCTTATACTTGAGAGCATCTTACAGATGCAGCCTCACGAAGACTGCTCACTCACACCAAACTTTCACCAAGCTACACTTTCCTCGCTGTATACCCCTTGTGGTTTAGCGCTTCTTTTGATTATAATAATAAGTCACTTTCCTTCCATCTTCATTTAAGACGTTTTAAAAAATCTTCAGGTCATCAAGTATTCACCCACTGACACCAATTTCAACAATATTTTTATCCAAGACAATAACAAGCAAAATAAGAGCAGCTATTGGAGCCAGTTTATACCAAACACTTCACTAACATCAAAGTTAAAAAACCTTAAAAAAGTCAACGATAGTTTTAACATTTTGACCACATACTCATGCAGAGGTTTTGAGAAAGTTTCCCACAGGGAAACACAAGTCTTGGGACACGTCTAATTGAACACGTATGCACATGCAGGTGTGACAACATGAGCAACACATGTGCAACACCACCAACCATGTGATGAACTGAAACGATGTTCAATAATTGATCTCAGAGTACCAGAACACATTTAGTTAATTATATGTTTCTAATCGTTTAAATGCAGTAAGACCTCAACTAAAATAAGAAAATTAAATTTCCCTTCACTGTGATATTTCGAATATATTTTCTGCAACATATTTGTGATTGTTAAATAAGATTTTTGATCCGGATATTTTAATTTAAAAGTAAAATACTTTTCATAGAAAAACTCCATATGATCTTAACCTTCAGTGCTTCATATTGAGAGTAGCCATAGCTGATAGACAAGGCATATCCCATATCAATCATTTCCCTGACCGTCTGAGGCAATTTCTCAACTCGAGGAATAGAGAGGAAAGCAGTCAGGTTGCCAGAGTAAGTTGTTGCTAAAACAATGACCACCAGCCATGTTGATATTAGCACCAGTCTACCTGCTGTGTTCTCTGGCTGCTGCTTACACCCTGTAAAATAATCACTGTTATTATTATAACAAAGTTCATATATATCAGTTTCCTAAACTTTTTTGGAGAAACCAACAATATGTTTTCGAGATTTAATAAGAAATATTGTTTACTAAAATATTTTTAAAGAACCTAAAATAACTTTTATTTTCAGTCATCGTAATTTTAATCCAGGCAACAAAATACATGATATTTGACATTGTAAAATGTGTTTCATTAAAAACTCATAACATAAATTAGTTTTTATAAAAGAACATTAAAATTAACTCAGTCAAAATGTTAATATGTCAATATTTAGGTTAACTCAGAAACATCGAAGCCATTGTCAATGATAATAAACACAAATGATCATGTAGGGCAAATTGTGATGTGTTAATAGGGGAAGAAGATACATTAAAGAACGTTAAAAGTTGGTCTGCTAGTTTCATAATGTCTTTGGACCGTCAAAGAGAAGCAAATGAGGTGATGGTAGGTCAAGGTCATGTCTTTGAAAGATTGTTTACATGATGCTATGTCGCACAGTGTGAGATGATGCTTGATGCTATGTCGCATAGTGTGAGATGATGCTTGATGCTATGTCGCATAGTGTGAGATGATGCTTGATGCTATGTCGCATAGTGTGAGATGATACTTGATGCTATGTCGCATAGTGTGAGATGATGCTTGATGCTATGTCGCATAGTGTGAGATGATACTTGATGCTATGTCGCATAGTGTGAGATGATGCTTGATGCTATGTCGCATAGTGTGAGATGATGCGTGATGCTATGTCGCATAGTGTGAGATGATACTTGATGCTATGTCGCATAGTGTGAGATGATGCTTGATGCTATGTCGCATAGTGTGAGATGATGCTTGATGCTATGTCGCATAGTGTGAGATGATGCTTGATGCTATGTCGCATAGTGTGAGATGATGCTTGATGATATGTCGCATAGTGTGAGATGATGCTTGATGCTATGTCGCATAGTGTGAGATGATGCTTGATGCTATGTCGCATAGTGTGAGATGATGCTTGATGCTATGTCGCATAGTGTGACGAGAAATTTGTGTGAGTGAACGTGATGTTGCTGCTTATTTAAGTCTAGTTACCTGAGTTTGTTTTATTAAACATTTGCCCTAACATTTGCCCTAACATTAGCCCTAACATTTGCCCTAACATTTGCTCTAACATTTGCTCTAACATTTGCCCTAACATTAGCCCCAACATTTGCCCTAACATTTGCCCTAACATTTGCCCTAACATTTGCCCTAACATTTGCTCTAACATTTGCCCTAACATTTGCTCTAACATTTGCCCTAACATTTGCCCTAACATTTGCCCTAACATTTGCTCTAACATTTGCCCTAACATTTGCCCTAACATTTGCCCTAACATTTGCCCTAACATTTGCTCTAACATTTGCCCTAACATTTGCCCTAACATTTGCCCTAACATTTGCTCTAACATTTGCTCTAACATTTGCCCTAACATTTGCTATAACATTTGCTCTAACATTTGCCCAAACATTTGCCCTAACATTTGCCCTAACATTTGCCCTAACATTTGCCCTAACATTTGCCCTAACATTTGCCCTAACATTTGCCCTAACATTTGCCCTAACATTTGCTCTAACATTTGCTCTAACATTTGCTCTAACATTTGCCCTAACATTTGCTCTAACATTTGCCCTAACATTTGCCCTAACATTTGCCCTAACATTTGCCCTAATATTTGCCCTAACATTTGCCCTAACATTTGCCCTAACATTTGCCCTAACATTTGCCCTAACATTTGTTCTAACATTTGCTCTAACATTTGCTCTAACATTTGCCCTAACATTTGCCCTAACATTTGCCCTAACATTTGCTCTAACTATTGCTCTAACATTTGCCCTAACATTTGCCCTAACATTTGCCCTAACATACATTAACATAGACACAATTATTAGAGGAGCTTCTCTGGTTCTTAATATTGAATTTCCTTTACAGTAATTATATTAATTCTACGTTAAATAATTTTGATTGTTTTTGTCGTGTGATAAAAATGCGATGGTTGCATTTGTTATATTTGGGATGATCATTTAATTACTTGTAATAGATGTAGATGTGGTATTTACTTTTTTGGTAAAAATAACTATTTGCTGCTTAACGTGGTATTGCTCATTTGAATTTTCAGCTTTTGTTTATATTTTAAAACAAAGTTTTTTGATTGACGTTTAAAATGGTGAAACTCGATCAACAGGTGTGGCACAAACACCGCGGGTTCGACCAGCAGGTGTGGCACAAACACCGCGGGTTCGACCAGCAGGTGCGACACAAACACCGTGTGTATCCTTAACACAAAGAAAAATAAACTGGGGTAAAAATGTATTGTCAATAAGGAGGATGAAGATCATTACTGAATTTAATGTTGTAGTCGTCCAAAAATATTTGTTTAAATCAGATTTAGGTCAGTCATAAAACGAATGGCCAGATAATCTTACCCCAACCTAAGCACTTCTACTTATTTTTGACCAAAGAATATATAAGTGTAATTAGAACTACATGATATTAAAACATGTGGAGCAAATGCATGGTATCGAAGTGATACATTTTCCCCTGAGAGGCAATATAAACACTATGAGAAAGTGATGTTATTCATTGCAACATGAGAGAGTAAGACAGTCCCTCGGACATGGAATGTCCTGCGCCGCTGTACTTGCGGTCTTTTCCGACTTTCTACCATCGGCTTCTTTATTTTTCTCATCTTTAGCTTCTCTTGGTCATCTCAGTTTCCTGTAATTGCAATTTCTGGCTTCTCATCTCTTTCAGTTGAAGTGTTTATTGTTTACTCTTCTCCCTCCATTTCAGTCGTGTTAATGAGAGGAATGACTCTTGACAAAATATTATTATTATAATCACTGGGGAGTTCTTCACCCGAGAGTTGCAAACAATGTTGCAGAATATGAGGTGGATAACAAGTTTTGATTGGAAGATCGGAAGGGTATCTCCAATTTCTTTGTTGACTAACCCTTCACTGGCATCAAGACACCTGCCATTCAATGTGTCTCCTGACACAGTCTGCCTGATTAATCCAGAGGCTTCAGGGAGTATCTTCAAGTGTCACAAAGGCGCTTAATACTACTGTGATCGGTGTATCTGGCAGTATAACTTCTGCCTTATTCCTTCTTAGGTAAAGCACATTCACAAGTCATTTATTGAGCCGACTCGATCAAAGGAGTTGCGTTGCGAACCATCCGTTCAATGGACTCATCCCAGCAGACAAAAAAAAAAAATTGTTTACTCATTTAAACTTCAATTTTTGGAACTTTTGGAAAAACGTTGGACCTGAAGCTTATCAATGACTTTTAACAAGCCATTTTTTAATTATTCATCTGTTTATTATAATATACCTAAATATTTTTTAATTCTGAAGGTGGTTAAATGGACTTAATGTGTCCCCAAAGGGTCACATTTAAGTAGGTGACTTTATTCTTATTTTCTTCCAAAGTTTTGTATATAACTTGAGAACTCCACACCTGATCTACTTAAAAATTTCGATGCTGGGGAGAGAATCATGCAACAATTGTCAACTGCAGACTTCTCTGATCACTGCAATGAAGTGTAAGTATTGCAGGTTTTGGTTTCCGTGAAATAACTTAGAGATTCTCTTTTTCAAATAGATTCCAAACATCAATGTTGAGTAACCATTCTAAGAACGGAGGGAATTTTGATGGAGTCTGTTGATACCAGTTGACCAAGTTTTTAAAATTTCATTTTTTTTTCATGTAAATTATCTTGACTATACCAAGTGTGAATGGCTTCCATAATTAAGAGCTGATTCATTGTATAAGATGATGACAGGGCATTAATCACAGGTGTTTATGTGCAGATTTTCCAATAAGTTAATAGTTATAAAAAGTTTATTATCCTTAGATTCCGAATAATAACTGGAAAAACACCTATTGTGGTTGACTTCAACATTTGAACATTTGTAAGTTTTAAAGGAACGTTTGATATTTTAATAGGCTTTAATAACAATAATTTGCAAAATTATAGTATATCATAGTGAGCACACGGGACCACTTAAGAAACTGGGCCATCAAACAGAAAATAAATTGAACAAACTGTACCATATGTCAATTTAATATCTTGTCTATTTTCATGCAGTTCCCTTTACCTGTTTAGGAAATGCAAAGTTTATATCCCAAATCTCAAAAAAAATATTTAGCTAAATTTAAAATATGTATTATTTGTTTTACAAGGTGGTGATCTACATATTGTATGTCTTTCACAAAGGTGGTGATCTACATATTGTATGTCTTTCACACAGGTGGTGATCTACATAATGTATGTCTTTCACACAGGTGGTGATCTACATGTATGTCTTTCACACAGGTGGTGATCTACATGTATGTCTTTCACACAGGTGGTGATCTACATGTATGTCTTTCACACAGGTGGTGATCTACATGTATGTCTTTCACACAGGTGGTGATCTACATATTGTATGTCTTTCACACAGGTGGTGATCTACATATTGTATGTCTTTCACACAGGTGGTGATCTACATATTGTATGTCTTTCACACAGGTGGTGATCTACATGTATGTCTTTCACACAGGTGGTGATCTACATATTGTATGTCTTTCACACAGGTGGTGATCTACATGTATGTCTTTCACACAGGTGGTGATCTACATGTATGTCTTTCACACAGGTGGTGATCTGCATGTATGTCTTTCACACAGGTGGTGATATACATGTATGTCTTTCACACAGGTGGTGATCTACATGTATGTCTTTCACACAGGTGGTGATCTACATGTATTTTTCACACAGGTGGTGATCTACATATTGTATTCTTTCACACAGGTGGTGATCTACATATTGTATGTCTTTCCACAGGTGGTGATCTACATTATGTCTTTCACACAGGTGGTGATTACATTTGTATGTCTTTCACACAAGTGGTGTCTAATTGTATGTCTTTCCAGGGTGATCTACATATTGTATGTCTTTCAGGTATTTCACTTAAGGTGGTGATCTACATATTTTATGTCTTTCACACAGGTGGTGATCTCATATTGTATGTCTTTCACACAGGTGGTGATCTACATGTATGTCTTTCACAGGTGGTGATCTACATATTGTTTCTTTCACACAGGTGGTGATCTACATATTTTGTCTTTCACACAGGTGGTGATCAATTTGTATGTCTTTCACACAGGTGTGATCTCATTATGTTTGTTTGAGTTTCACACAGTGGTGATCTACATGTATGTCTTTCACAGGTGGTGATCTACATATTTATGTCTTTCACACAGGTGGTGATCTAATGTATGCTTTCACACAGGTGGTGATCTACATATTGTTTTTCACAGGTGGTGTCATTGTTGTCTTTCACACAGGTGGTGATCTACATATTTATGTCTTTCACACGGGTGTCTACTATGTCTTTCCACAGGTGGTTTCCATATTGTATGTCTTTCACACAGGTGGTGATCTACAGTATGTCTTTCACAGGGTCTCATTTGTATGTCTTTCACACAGGTGGTATACATTTGTCTTTCACACAGTGGTGATCACATTTTATGTCTTTCAACAGGTGGGATCTACATGTATGCTTTCAACAGGTGGTGATTATTGTATGTCTTTCACACAGGGGTGATCTACATTGTATGTCTTTCCACAGGTGGTTCTACATTTTATGTCTTTCACACAGGTGGTGATCACATGTATGTCTTTCACAGGTGGTGATCTAATGTATGTCTTTCACACAGGTGGTGATCTACATGTATGTCTTTCACACAGGTGGTGACTACAATGTATGTCTTCACACAGGTGGTGATCTACATTTGTTGTCTTTCACACAGGTGGTGATCTACATTTGTATGTCTTTCACACAGGTGGTGTCTTACCAGTGGTGTATGTCTTTACACAGGTGGTGATCTACATGTATGTCTTTACACAGGTTGATCCATGTATGTCTTTCACAGGTGGTGATCTAATGTATGTCTTTCACACAGGTGGTGATACAATGTATGTCTTTCACACAGGTGGTGATCTACATTTGTATGTCTTTCACACAGGTGGTGATCTACATGTATGTCTTTCACACAGGTGGTGATCTAATGTATGTCTTTCACACAGGTGGTGATCTACATTTGTATGTCTTTCACACAGGTGGTGATCTACATTGTATGTCTTTCACACAGTGGTGATCTACATTTGTATGTCTTTCACACAGGTGGTGATCTACATTTGTTGTCTTTCACACAGGGGTGATCTACATATTTTGTTTTACAGGTGGTGATCTACAATGTATGTCTTTCACACAGGTGGTGATCTCATATGTATGTCTTTCACACAGGTGTGATCTCATGTATGTCTTTCACACAGGTGGTGATCTACATATTGTATGTCTTTCACACAGGTGGTGATCTATATTGTATGTCTTTCACACAGTGTGATCTACATTTGTATGTCTTTCACACAGTGTGATCTACATTTGTATGTCTTTCACACAGGTGGTGATCTACATGTTATGTCTTTCCCAGGTGGTGATCTAATGTATGTCTTTACACAGGTGGTGATCTCATATTGTATGTCTTTCACACAGGTGGTGATCTACTATGTATGCTTTCACACAGGTGGTGATCTACATATGTTTCACACAGGTGGTGATCTACTGTATGTCTTTCACACAGTGGTGATCTCATGTATGTCTTTACAAGTGGTGACTATGTATGTCTTCACAGGGGTCTCATGTATGTCTTCACAGTGGATCTAATGTATGTCTTTACACGGTGGTATCATGTAGTCTTCACACGGGTGATCTCATGTATGTCTTTCACACAGGTGGTGATCACATTGTATGTCTTCACACAGTGTATCTACATGATGTCTTCACACATGGTGATCTCATTGATGTCTTTCACACAGGTGGTGATCTACATGTATGTCTTTCACAGGTGGTGATCTACATGTATGTCTTCACAGGTGGTGATTACATGTATGTCTTTCACAAGGTGGTGATCTCATTTGTCTTTCACACAGGTGGTGATCTACATGTATGTCTTTCACAGGTGGTGATCACATTATGTCTTCACAGGTGGTGATCATGTATGTCTTTCACAGGTGGTGATCACATGTATGTCTTTCACACAGGTGACTACATGTATGTTCACAGGTGGTGATCTACATGTGTCTTCACAGGTGATCTAAGTCTTCACACAGTGGTGATCTCATATGTCTTCCGGTTGATCTATGTATGTCTTTCACACAGGTTGATCTACATGTGCTTCACACAGTGGGATCATATTGTGTCTACACAGGTGTGATCTAATGTATGTCTTTCACACAGGTGTATCCATTGTGTCTTCACACAGGTGGTGATCTCATGTATGTCTTTCACAGGTGGTGATCTACATATTGTTGTCTTCACACAGGTGATCTACATGTATGTCTTCACGGTGGTGATCTACAGTGTCTTCACAGGACTATGTATGTCTTCAGGTGTGATCAATATGCTTTCACATGGGACTAATATGTATTTCACACGGTTGATCTAATTGTTTCACACATGGTGATCTACATGTGTCTTCACAGGTGATCTAATGTGTTTCACAGGTGGTGATCTACATATTAGTCTTCACTGTGATCATTATGCTTCACAGGTGACCATTTGTATGTCTTTCAAGTGGTGATCATGTGTTCAAGGTGGTGTTCTACATATTGTATGTCTTTCACACAGGTGGTGATCTACATGTATGTCTTTCACACAGGTGGTGATCTACATATTGTATGTCTTTCACACAGGTGGTGATCTACATATGTATGTCTTTCACACAGGTGGTGATCTACATATTGTATGTCTTTCACACAGGTGGTGATCTACATATTGTATGTCTTTCACACAGGTGGTGATCTACATGTATGTCTTTCACAGGTGATCTACATTGTGTCTTTCACACAGGTGGTGATCTACATGTATGTCTTTCACACAGGTGGTGATCTACATGTTGTATGTCTTTCACACAGGTGGTGATCTACATGTATGTCTTTCACACAGGTGGTGATCTACATGTATGTCTTTCACACAGGTGGTGATCTACATGTATGTCTTCCACACAGGTGGTGACTGTGATTTAAATGGGAGAACAATTTTGATTCATTAAAAAAAAATATTGAATTAGCATAATCATCAAAATTCTGAAAGATGTGTCTTTAATATTCCCTGTAAAAAATGCAAGAAAGTTTATTATGGTCAAACTGGGAAAAGTCTTGAACTAAGAATACAACAACATAAACATAGCATTAAAATTGGACAAGTCTAATGCTGTTTTTATTCATGTCAATGATTATAACCATCCATTTGATTTACAAAATGCCGAGAAAGATGTATCAAGTCTATGGTTAAGAGAAATATAATCGTATAAAGTTTCATAAAAAAATATTATTGATTTCAAATTAAATATAAGTTGTGGGTTAAATAAATTAGAATAATTTATAATTAATATAATTTCTGACAAATTTAAGCTGTCTGAGATGTCACTGGTAAATTTTCCTTCACATGTGTCCAGAGCAAAGCTTGACTAGACTCCCACACTCAGCATGTTGGGACATGTGTCGGCTCATATCTCAGCATGTTGGGTCATGTGTCGGCTCATATCTCAGCATGTTGGGACATGTGTCGGCTCATATCTCAGCATGTTGGGTCATGTGTCGGTTCATATCTCAGCATGTTGGGACATGTGTCGGCTCATATCTCAGCATGTTGGGTCATGTGTCGGCTCATATCTCAGCATGTTGGGTCATGTGTCGGCTCATATCTCAGCATGATAAGTCTTTTGTTCATGATATTTTTCTATTCCTTGATGTGAGAAATCACGAAAGCGCTTGGAATTTTATATATCATAGGTCAGTTTGCATTTAATGTTATTTAAAATATACACAAATACAGTTACATAGATTATCATACATAGCAGCATATGTGTAGAGAACCACACAGGATAACCTAAGAAAGTCACACAAAGTGACTTATTTCCATTGTTGCTGATCAGTGTAATTACTCTGTTGTAATTTTTCCATTCAGAGAAAAGTTATTACATTATTCCTTATTGGCGATCACGAACATTATATTTTAAAACTTTAATTCTGGCATACATAATAAGCTAGACAAATTTTTAATGTTCTCAATTTAAAACTTGACCTAAATAAAGCAAACTTACCCACATAAACAGCTGTCTTCAAAACAGCAGTAACAGCTGTTTGTATAAGTTCCGTGTTTCTTTGACAAGCAGTTGTTTTTGAGTTCCATGTCAAAGACAACATTGTGGCCGCTAGTGTCAGAAACCCGCAGATGGCGCACCATATCTGTCCAGGTGAAACCTGTTACTGAAAGTAGGTGTCAGGACACAGTGCATGTGATAGTGAGGCTGCAAGTAGGTGTCAGGACACAGTGCATGTGATAGTGAGGCTGCAAGTAGGTGTCAGGACACAGTGCATGTGATAGTGAGGCTGTAAGTAGGTGTCAGGACACAGTGCATGTGATAGTGAGGCTGCAAGTAGGTGTCAGGACACAGTGCATGTGATAGTGAGGCTGTAAGTAGGTGTCAGGACACAGTGCATGTGATAGTGAGGCTGTAAGTAGGTGTCAGGACACAGTGCATGTGATAGTGAGACTGCAAGTAGGTGTCAGGACACAGTGCATGTGATAGTGAGGCTGCAAGTAGGTGTCAGGACACAGTGCATGTGATAGTGAGGCTGTAAGTAGGTGTCAGGACACAGTGCATGTGATAGTGAGGCTGTAAGTAGGTGTCAGGACACAGTGCATGTGATAGTGAGGCTGTAAGTAGGTGTCAGGACACAGTGCATGTGATAGTGAGGCTGCAAGTAGGTGTCAGGACACAGTGCATGTGATAGTGAGGCTGTAAGTAGGTGTCAGGACATAGTGCATGTGATAGTGAGACTGTAAGTAGGTGTCAGAACACAGTGCATGTGATAGTGAGACTGCAAGTAGGTGTCAGGACACAGTGCATGTTATAGTGAGACTACAAGTAGGTGTCAGGACAGTGCATGTGATAGTGAGGCTGCAAGTAGGTGTCAGGACACAGTGCATGTGATAGTGAGACTACAAGTAGGTGTCAGGACACAGTGCATGTGATAGTGAGGCTGCAAGTAGGTGTCAGGACACAGTGCATGTGATAGTGAGACAACAAGTAGGTGTCAGGACACAGTGCATGTGATAGTGAGGCTGCAAGTAGGTGTCAGGACACAGTGCATGTGATAGTGAGGCTGCAAGTAGGTGTCAGGACACATTGCATGTGATAGTGAGACTACAAGTAAGTGTCTGGACACAGTGCATGTCATAGGAGGTTATAACCTCTGACATCTTAACATCAAATTGCAGTCATGGTGGACCTAACTGAAAAAAAAAACAGGGCTAAATATAATTGATTTCAATGAAATTCCCCCATATAGTAATATATAAATATACTCCCCAAAGTGTCAAGTATAAATGACATTCCCAATAGTTAAACATATAAATGATATTGCTCATGGTTAAACATTGAAATAATAGTCCCTATAGATATTCCTCATATCCAAATGTTTAAATAATATTCCTCATTTTTAAACGTATAAGTAATATTCATCGTAGTCAAAAGGTGATATTTCCAGTAAAGTCAAACATCAGACATAATTAGATGTATGTCGGTCGATGAACAATTCGAGGAAGGTTCCCTTATATTACATAACTCAAGGCCAGTTTGACCTAATGAATGTGACAGTAAAAGTGTAGAATGTAGCCCAAATTTGTAATGCAGTTAAATTTTAGTGTTGAAGTTTTGAAGTGAATAAAAAAAAAAAAAGAGAGTCACAAGTTATCACATGGAAACTAATATCCAAATTTCTTCAACAAAAATGGAAAATAAGGACATACATCAGAAATCTAGTTCAAAATTTCCATTACTTCTTTTTATATTTTATTTAAAATAACGTCATATATACGAGGGACATCCCTGCGGCAAGGGACATCCCTGACGCAGCCCCCTCTCCATGCCTACCTCAGACCCCATCTTCCCATTCACCTGCACCCTAACTGAAACCCGAGAATAAAGCATGCCCACCCACTCCACGATTTCCTCACGAAACCCCTGTCTTATCAAGATCTCCCATAACATTCCCCTGTCTACGCTGTCGTATGCCGTTTCCCAATCCAGCCCTACGACACCTCCCCCTCGCCTACCTTCCACAAAACCTCTGATTCTACGATGTCCTCCATTAAAACTACGATCCGGAACCCCGTATTGCCCCTTATCTAAGAAGTCGTCCAAAACTTTCTTCATACGATTTCCTAAGATGCGCACAAAATTTTTATAATCGGAACAGAGTAATGTGATTGCCCTATAATCCTTCAAAGTATGACTATCCTTCCCCTTTGGAACTAAGACCACAACCCTAGTACGCTGATCCTCGCTCATACAACCTGACGTTTTCATTCCATTGAATAAAGCTACCAAACCCCCCGCAACACTTCCCAATGAGTCACGTAAAAATCCCCTGAGATTCCGTCAATCCCTGGTGCCTTTCCCAAATGCTGTCCCTGCACCGCCTGCCAACCTTCTTCTTCAGTAATGGTCCCCTCCATACATTCTCTTTGCTCATTCCCTAACCCTGCACCTATGCCATCCAACACTATTGTTCGTGCACCCCAATCACATTCCCCCTCCCACAATTTTCGTTTAAACCATTTATCTGCATAACACCTTATAGCTTCCATCGTTCGTACTACCTGACCACGCCTATACCCCTCCGAATCCTCATCCACAGTCAATGCCATGATTGTCATCTCTTTTCTCCTCCTTTGAAATCTTCGCAAAACCATTGCTGAGGGCTTATCACCCCATAGGACGTCCTCCACTCCCCCCCATACTCTAATCGCATTAAAAACCTCATTTTGTAAATCCCGCAATTGACCCTGTATGTCCGCAATATCACCCATGGGGTACCTCTCTCCCCCTTTATAACATTCCTGTAATTGATATTCCAAATAACGCTGCTTACCGTACTTTAACCTCGCCTCCTCCCTACCCAGCCTAGTGTAAAAATCCTTAATAGCCACCTTCGCTCTATACGTCCACCACTGCGCAACATTAACAATTCCACTACCCCACCCCCCACAACGTTTCCCACCAATCCGCAAAAACCTCCCTATGATCAAGGCCCTGCAACAAACCTGTATTAATTTCCAATAACCAGGAAATATGCAGACCGCCCCAACCCATCCCAGATTTATCAAAACACCCCTATGATCAAAGAATAACACTTCCATGCAAGTTACACTGCCGACTTGTACAGCCGATGACACATATACCCGATCCAGCCTTGCCGCATAACCGTTTCTGACAAAAGTATGCTCCACTTCCCATCCCCCGTACTACATCCTCCTCCCCTACCACCCCCAATACATCCTGCAAAACCCCCAACATACACCCTGCTTCCCAAGGCTCAACGTCCCTCCCCCTAATCACACAATTCCAGTCACCCGCAATTATGGTAATCAAGGGAAAACCACGCAAAGCATAAACCAGATCCCTACTAACAAAATCCTCTTTCACCCGCCTTTTATTACTCGCCGGCATATACACCCCGATGAAGCACACCTGAATGTCACCCCACTTCCCATCTACCCTGACTATCCTGCCACCCCCCCCTCTTCCCATGCCTTCAAAGTGAAGGGGCTGGTCTCACATACCCCTACCGTCACCCCTCCCTTTAAATGCTCAGAACTCCCAGTATATAACTTATACCCATTCAATACCAGGTCCCTACCACACTGGAAATTATGTTCATGGAGTATACATACATCAACATTCATACGTCTCAAAGTCACCTCTACCCATCTCCTCTTGACCTCCTCCCGGAGGCCATTCACGTTCATATTTAAACACCTGAATTCTGTAGCAGGGGCTTCCCTCTCTGCCTCACGGGACCCAATACTCCTGTCGTAGCTGTACTATTATTCCCCCGACTCACCCTCCCCCCCTTCGCCCCACCTGTCCCCCTCAATCCTTCCTTGGCACCTTTCACTACCTCCACCCAGGCCTTTTTGCAACTCCGCTGGCCAGGATTGATGACATCATCGTCCCCTGTGCCACTAGACCTCTTACGGGACACACCCGTAAACTCCATATCCCCATCCCCAAATGCATGATGCACGTCAACTTCCGCCACAACCGTCGATGGGTGATTGGACACAGTGGACCTCTAAACACTGTCACCTACCAAACCCCCTACCTCAGGCCCCATGCCAACCTCCGGTGTCATCAGACCCTCTGAGATAGGGCTATCC
This sequence comes from Cherax destructor, assembly GCA_009830355.1. Classification (NCBI taxonomy): domain Eukaryota; kingdom Metazoa; phylum Arthropoda; class Malacostraca; order Decapoda; family Parastacidae; genus Cherax; species Cherax destructor. The sequence continues at coordinate 28,198 of WNWK01022162.1, forward strand.
AACAGCCTCTGCATATCCCCCAGAATGGGGACCTGCAAATCCTCAACCAACTCCACCTCCCCTGCAGACTCCACCAATACACCTTGGGATGTATCCTCGTCCACATCCCTCGATGCCTTCGTCAAACTCAAGACCTCCAAGTCGGCCTCCTCAACCATGTCACTCTATTTCTCCGACACCTCGGTCTTATGAAACACCTCTGCTACAGGTGTCTCCATGTCCACAGCCACCATTGATCCAGTCGCCTCTTCTCGTTGAATCTCCTCACGTTGATTATAAGGATGGGGACTCCGGCACTGAGCACATGTAGCTGCTACATGCCCTGGGGCCTCACAGATGTGACATGTCCTCTGCTGCCCAGGGTACGTCACATAAACCTGAGTCCAAAAATCTTCCATGATAACATACGACGGTATTTGTCGTCTCAGGGTCATCTTGAGAGAATAAGATCCCTCTAGCATTCCTGCGTAAATACCCTGTGCCCACCGGCCCTCATTGGCTACATGTATGGTCCATAACTGGCTGAAAACCCTCCTTACATCCACTTCAGTCGCCTCAAACGGTATGTTGCAAATTTGTATCCACGAATAGCATGCAGAAACATCACGAAAGCATACCTCCAGTCCTGCATTGACCTTGATACACTTTTCCTGGTATTTGTTGGCAACATTCTCCTAAGCTCCGGTGGTCATGAATTTAACGAAGATCCTCGCAGCTCCATTTAAAGAAATCCCAAATAAATCTTCATTAGGAATTCCGGAAGTGTCTCTCAGAAGCAAGGGGTATACAGCTCCTTGCAACAAGTCAATACAGACCGTATTCACTCTACGTAAAGCATGTAATGAAGGTGTGCAGCAGCGTGTATGGTGAAGCCAGTAATGAAGGTGTGCAGCAGCGTGTATGGTGAAGCCAGTAATGAAGGTGTGCAGCAGCGTGTATGGTGAAGCCAGTAATGAAGGTATGCAGCAGCGTGTATGGTGAAGCCAGTAATGAAGGTATGCAGCAGCGTGTATGGTGAAGCCAGTAATGAAGGTATGCAGCAGCGTGTATGGTGAAGCCAGTACTAACAGTCCAGTCAGAAGAGTAGATCGATGCTTGCCCAAGCTTCGTTACACACAAGTATAATGAAGCTTGGTGGTAGCATTGTGAAGGCCAGTAGCATTGTATTCAGAAAGCAACACAAGTGCTTCCAGGTGACATAATACTGAAAACTCAATGCTAATTGTGGCACTTTAGTGTCTACAACAATAGTGCCACAAAAATATACTCAATAACTCAAATGGCATTAACCTAAACCCTATGTAACACTATTCATAATACTATATACATTTAGTACTGGAATATACCTGGAGAGGGATCCGTGAGTCAACGCCCCCACGGCCCGGTTTGTGACCCGGACTCATGGTGGATCAGGGCTTGATCAACCAGGCTGTTACTGTTGGTCGCATGCAACCCGACGTACGAACCACAGTGCCTTCTTGAAGACAGCCGAGGGTCTATAGGTAATCCCTCTTATGTATGCTGGGAGGCAGTTGAACAGTCTTGGGCCCCTCACACTTATTGTGTTGTCTCTCAACGTGCTAGTGGCACCCCTTCTTTTCACTGGGGGGATGTTGTATCGTCTGCCGAGTCTTTTGCTTTTTTAGGGAGTGATTTTCGTGAGCAAGTTTGGTACTAATCTCTCTAGGATCATCAAGAATTTAGTTTTCGTTTAATTATAAATCTCAAATAGTCAATATTTCTTTGCCTCGGTTTGTTTATTTAATCTAACTTTTTTTCCACAGCTCAATTTTACAGGTTAGGAAATGTTTGTTATCCTTTCTCTGTCTAAGGAATACTAACCCCTCTCCCCCAGAATGCGACCAACACCAGTCCTACTTACTGCTAGGTGAACAAGGCAGCAAGTGTAAAGGAGCATGCCCAACGTTTCCACCCGGCCGGTGATCGAACCCCGGACACTCAGTATGTGAGCTGAATGCGCTACCACCCAAGCCAAAGGACACTTTTGTGTAACTGATTTTTAAAATACAAAAAAATATTGTCGTTATATGAATATCATTTAGAATACTAACATGAAAAATAAAAACAATGATCGTCACAGATTTTATTTCACCTTTACCAATCATGTGTTGGTTCCCTTTGAGACAAGAATATAATAAACACGTTAATATTTCCCTGTAACATTCATCGAATGGTGAATAATGAAAAAGGGGATAACTAATGGCTGCAAAATAAATTTGCACTTTCAAATTAATTCATTAAATAAACTAAGAATACTGACTATTGTTTTCTATTAATAGTTTTCAAGAAATATATCAAATATTGTTAATTTTAATTAACTATGATAGAAGGATGTAATTTGGGACAGACCTGCCATGTAAATATTTGCCAAAGTAGAAAATTGTCTTGTAAGAATTTGGGAACTTTAGTATAAAACTTGACATAAGTTATCCAGAACCATTGAGAGAAGTCCACGACCTTTGTTCTCTCAGGTAGCATCGACAACGACTTCACTAACACGTCCACCTCCTGAAGAGAACAAAAATATACAGTTACAACTACACTTCTCAGTCACATTAAATAACATTTTTGTAGCTGAGTTTTCGTGTTCCTTAACTCCCTTGTTTATCACATTCAATTTTCTTGATTTCATCTTACTTTAGGTGGCGCAAAATAATTATGCATAATTTGTTCATATATTAAATATGTATGTTTTACCAATTATATTGATAGGTGACAAGTAATTTCTGTAAGATGAAGGAACTTTCAGTACAGTGGGATAGGTCTAGTACAGTGTGGGTTTTGTGTAGAGTGAAGGGACTTTCAGTACAGTGGGATACGTTTAGTACAGTGTGGGTTTTGTGTAGAGTGAAGGAACTTTCAGTACAGTGGGATACGTTTAGTACAGTGTGGGTTTTGTGTAGAGTGAAGGAACTTTCAGTACAGTGGGATACGTTTAGTACAGTGTGGGTTTTGTGTAGAGTGAAGGAACTTTCAGTACAGTGGGATACGTTTAGTACAGTGTGGGTTTTGTGTAGAGTGAAGGAACTTTCAGTACAGTGGGATAGGTCTAGTACAGTGTGGGTTTTGTGTAGAGACACTTCTGAGTCTATCCCATCCGTCATGTCATTTACATATACCAAGAATAACACTGGTCCTAGGACTGACCCCTGCGGTACGCCGCTCGTCACTGTGATACCTCATCACGCACCATGACCCGTTGTTGCCTCCCTGTGAGGTATTCCCTGATCCATTCCAGTGCCCTTCCTGTTATACATGCTTGTTCTTCCAACTTCTTTACTAATCTCATGTGAGGAACTGTGTCGAAGGCCTTCCTGCAGTCCAGGAAAATGCAATCAACCCACCCTTCTCTCTCTTGCCTTACCTCTGTTACTTTATCATAGAACTCTAGGAGGTTTGTTACACAGGATTTGCCTTCCCGGAATCCGTGCTGTCTGGTGCTTATTATCCTGTTCAGCTCGAGGTGCTCCACTATTCTTTTCCTGATGATTTTCTCCGTGTTTTTTCGTGTTTTTCGCGGTCTCCTTTGCGTGCTAGAACTTTAAAACTGTACCAGTGATCTTATAAGGTACATTCCTCCATTGCTCAGAACAAATCAGGCAGTAAACAGTTATACTGAGCCAAAAAACAAGGGAATTAGTGTGCAAGAACTTAGTGCCATAATCTCAGAGGGGAACTTAAGTGCCGTGTGAAATAACAAAACAGAACGAAATAATTGTCAGAGGAAGGAAAGTCTCCCTGAAAATAGGGTATAGATAGATCTGTATAGTGAATATCTCAGTGGTGCCGTAGTATACAGATAAGTTTATAGATGTTAAAGTGAAAACTAAGGCGGAAGTGTTAGGCCTAACGAGTTTCGTGTTTGAAATCAGTTGCCAGCGGCCTCCGGGTCCTTACCACGCAGGTCCGTGTATTGATAATCTTAAACTGTTAGTATAACTGACCAAAATCTAGTGATTACATTGTTATAAAGGTTTTTCTATGAAATACGAATAGGTGCGCAATCTTGAGGAAATAAGTAAATTGTCCAGCTCGGAAAATACGAAAAACAGTGTCCATTTGTGAGTTGTCAGTGAACGATTTCAACAACATAAGTCTGTATATCATCAGTCAACCATAGTGAAAATCAGCAGTGCAGTCGTGTAGGAAGTAGAAAAACTAAACCCAGTAGAGTGAACCATAAGTGCATATAAACCCAGGTGGTAAACAAGTGTGAGGTTAACCAGGGTGCCAGAAGTAAACAGGGTGCCAGAGGTAAACCAGGGTGCCAGAGGTAGAGCTGCCAGAAGCATCGTTTTTTTTTTTTTTCACCAACACGCAAGTTATACTTTTGTATCATACTGATCATTATTACTCTGTTTAATCATCTTCCAGTGGTCTGTCTCTCGAAACCCAAAAAAATCCCTACAAGATTCATTAAATAAGTGACACTGGATCTCGTCTGATCCAAGAAATAAGGAAACCATTGACCGGATTCTAACTGGTATCCTCGACCGGATTCAATAAATGGACGGAGTTTTAGTGGGCCTTAACAAACAACCAAACAATAACAAAAACTTAAAACGGTAAGATTGCCCCAAACACTTACACTTGCAAATAAAATAGATACAATACAAATAGACAGATCACCACTTCAGGGAAGCTATTAGTAGAATATACAGTAAAACAATCAACAAAATCAGTCATGAAACCCTGTGTAGTATGCAACCAAACAAACAAACGTTCCACTGGATGGATTACATGCAACTTCTGTGGTAAATGCTGCCACGCCCCTTGT
>WNWK01022163.1:0-22500 GCA_009830355.1 Cherax destructor
TCGGTTTTCACTCAGGAAGACACTAATAATATCCCAAGAATTAGGTATTTTAGTGGGCCTGAAGAAGATAAATTATGTAGTATCACAGTCACTAGCGAAATGGTTATCAAACAGATAGACCGTTTGAAGCAAAATAAATCGCCAGGCCCTGATGAGCTTTTTTTCAAGGGTTCTTAAGGAATGCAAAATTGAACTCTGTGAACCCTTAACTAACATTTTTAACCTATCTCTTCAAACAGGTGTAGTGTCTGATACGTGGAAGATGGCTAATGTAATTCCTATTTTTAAAGCAGGGGACAAGTCGTTACCATCAAATTACCGCCCAATAAGTCTAACTTCAATTGTAGGCAAATTATTAGAGTCGATTATAGCTGATAACATAAGAAGCCATCTCGATAGGCATAATTTGATTAATGATACTCAACATGGATTCACCAGGGGCCGTTCCTGCCTAACTAATTTATTAACTTTTTTCAGTAAGGCTTTTGAGGCAGTTGATCATGATAAAGAATTCGATATTGTTTATTTGGATTTTAGTAAGGCTTTTGATAGAGTACCACATCAGAGACTGTTAAAGAAAGTGGCTGCTCACGGCATTGGGGGAAAAGTGTTTTCATGGATCGAGTCATGGCTCACCAATAGGAAGCAGAGGGTGTGCATTAATGGGGTTAAATCTGAGTGGGGATCTGTAACAAGTGGCGTTCCACAGGGATCGGTTTTGGGCCCGTTGTTGTTTATAATATATATAAATGACCTTGACGAGGGAATTACTAGTGATATGAGCAAATTCGCTGATGACACGAAGATAGGTAGGATAATCAATTCAGAAGTAGATGTCACGGAACTTCAGGAGGATTTAGACAAACTCAATTCCTGGTCAGAAAAGTGGCAGATGCAGTTCAATGTAGATAAATGCAAGGTTCTGAAGCTCGGGAGTGTCCATAACCCAAGCACTTATAAGTTAAATAACGTAGAACTTAGCCATACAGATTGCGAGAAGGACTTGGGGTGATGGTAAGCAGCAACCTTAAACCAAGGCAGCAATGCCTAAGCGTACGTAATAAGGCAAATAGATTACTGGGATTTATATCAAGAAGTGTTAGCAACAGAAGTCCAGAGGTTATATTACAGCTTTATACATCATTAGTAAGGCCTCACCTAGATTACGCAGCTCAGTTTTGGTCTCCATATTACAGAATGGACATAAATTCGTTAGAAAACATTCAGCGTAGAATGACTAAATTAATACATAGCATTAGAAATCTTCCTTACGAAGAAAGATTAAAGACCCTTAAATTACATTCACTTGTAAGACGTAGAATGAGGGAGACATGATCGAGGTATACAAGTGGAAAATGGGTATTAACAAAGGGGATATAAATAAGGTCTTGAGGATATCTCCCCAAGAGAGAACCCGCAATAATGGATTCAAGTTAGATAAGTTTAGATTTAGAAAGGATATAGGAAAGTATTGGTTTGGAAATAGGGTAGTTGATGAGTGGAACAGTCTGCCTAGTAGGGTTATTGAAGCTAGGACCTTGGGTAGTTTCAAATTTAGGTTGGATAAATTCATGAGTGAGAGGGGTTGGATTTGAGTGGGACTCGCAAATGAGTGAATGGAATTGTCAAAGCTTATTTCTTGGGTAGCATTGAAAATTGGATTGAGCAAGTGTTCTGTTAGTGGGACGGATTGTGAAGGACCTGCCTAGTATGGGCCAACAGGCCTGCTGCAGTGTTCCTCCTTTCTTATGTTCTTATGTTCTTATGAAAGTATTGGTTTGGAAATAGGGTAGTTGATGAGTGGAACAGTCTGCCTAGTAGGGTTGTTGAAGCGGGAACCCTGGGTAGTTTTAAGTTTAGGTTGGATAAATTCATGAGTGAAAGGGGTTGGATTTGAGTGGGAATTGCACATGAGTAAATAAAATTATCAAAGCTTATTTCTTGGGTAGCATTGAAAATTAGGTTGAACAAATATTCTGTTAGTGGGATGGAATGTGAAGGACCTGCCTAGTATGGGCCAACAGGCCTGCTGCAGTGTTCCTCCTTTCTTATGTTCTTATGACCTACCTAGTATGGTCCAACAGGCCTGCTGCAGTGTTCCTCCTTTTCTTATGTTCTTAGGTGTTAGCTTCAATTCCCCTACTAGGCAGACAATTCATAAGAACATAAGAAAGGAGGAACACTGCAGCAGGCCTGTTGGCCCATACTAGGCAGGTCCTTCACAATCCATCCCACTAACAGAATAATTGCCCAACCTAATTTTCAATTCTACCCAAGAAATAAGCTCTGCTCTATAAATTCCTTTCTTCTGCCACTCAAATCCAACCCCTCTCACTCATGTATTTATCCAACCTAAATTTGAAACTACCCAAGGTCCTAGCTTCAATGACCCTACTAGGCAGACTGTTCCACTCATCAACTACCCTATTTCCAAACCAATATTTTCCTATATCCTTTCTAAATCTAAACTTATCCAATTCGAATCCATTATTGCGGGTTCTCTCTTGGAGAGATATCCTCAAGACCTTATTTATATCCCCCTTATTTATACCCATCTTCCACTTATATACCTCGATCATGTCTCCCCTCATTCTTCGTCTTACAAGTGAATGTAATTTAAGGGTCTTCAATCTTTCTTCATACGGAAGATTTCTAATGCTATGAATTAACTTTGTCATTCGTCGCTGAATGTTTTCTAACGAATTTATATCCATTCTGTAAAATGGAGACCAATATTCATAAGCGTTCATTGCGTTATCAAAGCTCATTCCTTGGGTAACAATGAAAACGGGTTGGGCAAATACTTTTTTTAGTAGGTTTAAGTTTGAGAAGGACCTGTGTTCCTCCTTTCTTATGGGAGGTCAGGTGGGATGAGGTAACGTTGGGGGTTTATAAGGAGGATGAGTTTGTGCTCAGGCATAGTGAGTCAATTACGACTGAGCCAGTCACTCTTCCTGATATACAAGTTCTTACCTAGAGGCAAAAAACATATTTTATATTTCTACACAACATGGGAATTCCTTTATCGACACCTCTTGTTTACACTCTTGGTTATATCCAACACAGTAATGGTTTTAACATTTCGAGAACCGCTGTGGTTCCAAAACCTGAAAACATAAATGTTACTTGGTGTCACACCAGTCCCATTTGTGCCACATCATCTCACTGCTGTCCCTGGAAGTTTGTCCCGCATAGAAGTCAGAGACACCATTCTCTGCAGAGCAAACACAGTTCTTGGATACGTTATCACCCTTATTTACAGTCACTTGACACACATCGAAATTTCTCGCTTGTTCCCCAGTATGTATCATATGTTCCAACTGTACACCAGAATATTTCTCAGCAGCAGTATCTCGAAAATGATCATGGGAATATGCAACAGCAATATTCACCAGGAATGCCGTTGTCTATTCCACAACTCCAGAACTTGAATGAAGTAGAAGAAAGTGTTGATAGAGATGCTAATAACGCAGTTGAAGACAATAATATGTGTAATGATCAAAATTATGGATCTTTCATTACCTATAGGGAGGACTCTATTTCTGACGAGAATCATTTAAACCAGGACGTGAGTGTTGTTGAAGACCATAGTACAGACGATGATGATGAAGTAAGTAATGATGCTCATAATGATAATAAATATGATTATCATAGTGGAGCCTTCGTTACCATTGAGAACGACCCTATAATAATAGACAATGATGATGAAGTTAATAACGATGGTCAAGACGAAGTTGTTAATGATGGTCAAAATAACAACATATACCATAATCAAAGTTATGGAAACGACTCTGTGATTGATGACGACCCTTTAAGTGATGACACGAGAGTAAGTGACGACGGGAGTGCAAGTGAAGTTGAGAGTATAAGTGAAGTTGCCCAGTTCATGTATTCTTCATTAATATTATAATACAAATGTAAAATTTTCTAATATTATAGAGAATTATTAATAAAGTTACCATAAAAGATTCTGTTTTATCACTCAACCACTGCTTTCCTATAATCTTGCCCATCATCTGTTGGGACTCGTTAATAAAGATGTTTTCAATATCACATTTAATCGAATTTGTTTTCATTAGTTTTATAAATTTTATGTTTAGTGTGAAATTTTCATTCCACTCCAGTCACATTAAAAACATTTGAGTCTTCCTCTTAATTGCTTTTTATGGTAGTAATAATAATTGGAGTGTGAAGCATGTTAAGAAACTAGAGAAAGTGCAGATATATGCAATGAGACTGCATATACATGTACTAATATGCAAGAACAGTACACACCATCACATGTGACTCAGCCTAGACGTCATTCAGGAAACTGTTGACCATAGAGTGATGTCATTTTCTGGATCTTAGCAGCACACAACACTGACATTATTTAAGAAGTGATGCATGAATTCATCATACTAGCTTCCAAAATTCATTTTATACACATCAACTGGTTATCCATGATTATTCTGGAATAGAGTAATATAACATATCAAGGCGAGCAACGTCAGCCACTACTCTAGCCTGCGGTAAACTAGAGGCTCTTCAAGAACAACTATCAACATTTACTTACTAGTGTTTAATTAACTTTTTGTGATTCTCGAATGAAAATTTGCTTAAAAATATGTATGTATTAATATTGGTAGAATTACCGACAATATGTTTAGTAAACGTTGCCACAATAAAATATCACATTAGTTGCATTTGTGTCCTTTTACTCAACAAGTCTTTGTATTAAGAACTTATGTTCACACTTGAGTTAAAAATGTTTAGACACTGGAACTACTAGCTAAGAACTTGTACGAGTATTTTGATTTCTTAACCGGTGGCTTGGTGCTAATGAAAGTCTCCTTATCTAAGGAATTGGAATTGCCCTCCTATTTCGACGATTATTCATGATTACGTATTCCCTTGATTACTTTAACCCCATACTGATTTAGCATTTCCCTTGATTCTAATAATCTGGCACAAAAATTACTGCTCCATTCATTTAGATAAAAACTTGCTTAATCTTCCTGGCCAAGAACCATGTCTCGACACAAAAATTATCCATCTACGAGCATTCGATCCAGAGGTATTCAGTACGCATGGAAAAATATTTGTTCTTTTGAAATTTGGCGCCTATTGATTTAACGTTCAAAATAAAATGCATTTCCAAGCATTTTTGTTTGTGAATTATTTCTGTAATCATTAGAAATAAAGTTGTCTTGACAATGCAACATAAGATAGGATATGATTTTGATCCGATTTTTAACTTTGTGGATGCTTTCATCCACGATAACCCAATAGTCCGAACATCATCGCGGACTGTCGGTCTTATTTCCACTGGGGCTCTTTAATCTTTAACATCAGGATGTGACTCACAAAAGTCGACTAATTTATATTATTGCTCCATACCTATTTACTGCTAGGTGAACATGGGCAGCAGGTGTATAGAAACACACTCCATATTTCCCAGGTTTTTCGGTGAAGAGATCACAGAACACGAATCACAGAAAAACGTGGTGGCTAGCCACTGGGTGTCCCGTGGTTCGGTTGGCAATGTACTCGGTTCATATACCGAGTTACACTGGTTCGATCCTCGGAATGGGTGGAAACGTTGGACATGTTTCCCTAAACCTACTATCCGGGTTCACCCAGCAGTAAGTACAGTAGTGTCCATAATAATTTGGGCAGTGTTGAAATAAAACATTTATTTGAAACATTAATGATAATTTTAAAAATTTTCGGCAAAGATATGACAGATAATTGATTTAATATAGCAATGCTTTTATAAGCATTGTTATAGCAATGCTTTTATAAACATTGCTACACGCTTAGGCACAGAATCGACCAATGTTGAACACATTTTGGCAAGTACTTCTTCGTGGTATCAGGTACTAAAAATAATATTGGTAGAATTACCGACAATATGTTAAGTAAAAGGACACAAATGCATCTAATATGACATTTCACATTAGTTGCATTTGTGTCCTTTTACTTAACAGGTACTAATAACAGCAGCATTTAGCTTCTCCACAGTTGAACAGTCCTTTCTCACGATCCTGCGTTTGGTCAGGAGAGTTTCCAGGTCAATTTTGAATGCTTAGGCGACTCTCTTTGAAGAATGTTAGCATTTTTCTGGAAGTATGGCACTGAGCAAAAGCTTGCAGGAAAATGCTTTCTTTACCAGAAGAATCTTTATCTGCAATGGGTAGCAAATGAGTTTCAAGTGTTGCCTTGTATTTTTCACTGTTCATCGTTCCCTCAACAATAACAAGCCGTTTAGAACCTCATCAGTAAAACTACCCCAAAACATCAGTACCCATGTACTTTAAAATGCGCCTCATATGAAAATCTATATTTTTTCCATTCGTTTGTCGTTCATCCCTCATGATCAACTGCCCACAGCAGCCGTTTTTTCTTAATAGCAGTAATCAATAATTGTTTCTTCACCGGCTTTCTGGCAGTTCTCTCAACTTCACGAAGCCTTCGTCGATCAGTGGAAGAATCAACATTTACACCTGCTGAAGCCAAATCTCTTTGTAGATCTTTGCTGAGTTTCTTGGGATCTTTCACACATTTTCTTATGATAACCTTGTCATCGTGAGGTATCTTGCTTTTCCTTCCACATCTTCCTCGACGTAGCGCTCCACAATCACCAGTGTCGTCACCTCTCCGACCATCAGTTGACTTTGCTAGGCTCAATTTTTTTTTATACTAAAATCAGCATGTTTTCTAAGAGCCACAGTACTTGCACGTTTCCTGGGTGTAACATCCATCATAAATTTCCGAAGTAATCATGAATTGAAGGAACGAATTGGGCAAAACCATATTCCCTCCTGGAGCACGCTTGCAGGAATAGCCTTACAGAACAACAGCTGATTTAGCACTGAGGAGAGTCGCAGGGTAACACCCCAGCTGGATGGGTGCCAGAAGTCAGTAGCAAACTCTTCGAAAAAGTAAAAATCCCAAACCACATTAACTAAGCTGGAGACTAAGTCATATTATGAGATAATCACATAATTTACTCATATCCCAATTAATTTGCACACTGTGCAAATAAAACATATTTCTCTCATGCAAAATAAAATTAATGTTAGACTGATTAGTTAATAGTGATGATTCATAAATCCGCCAATGAATAGAAATGTGAAAGAAGTAGCTAAACAAATACTTTGGCACAAAAATACCAACAAGAAGTAACAAATATTTAACTTCAATAATAAAGTTTGAGGAGCACCACTAACCTACAGACACAGAGGGCGATTCTGAGGGCGAGATCCTGGTGGGCTTCCTTCAAATACTTGTACATATCTTGGATGGAGCTCCTGCAGGCGTCTTGGTGACAGTAGGTGTTGCAGTGGCCTTTCATTCTTTGTAGATGGCTGCCAGTAGGAATAAGTGTTAAAAATCTAATAGGTCGAACTTCCTTAAAAATTTAAAGATTTCCAAAAAAAATCTTAAAAGATGATAGTTAATTTTTTTCCGTTGATAATGACATAAGGATTTACATTTTTTGGACCAAAACTAACTTAGAACCTAACCTCCGTTAAACTAAAACAATTTCTATTACCTATATATATATATATATATATATATATTATATATATATATATATATATATATATATATATATATATATATATATATATATATATATATATATATATATATATATATATATATTATATATATATATATATATATATATATATATATATATATATATATACGTTTAAAGATATATTTTTTCATTTATGTTAATGTAAGAATTTAAAATTTTGTACCAAGAGAAACTTTGAAAACCTACCTAACCTTATTACAACAAGCGCAATTTAATTTAGCCTAACCCAACTAAATATATTTTAGATACGTTAACATTAATTTAATAATAAACAAACACAATGAAATATATTTTTTTCGTTATGTTCAGAATGATTTTGGCGAAATTATTGCATACACAAATTTTCACTTGTCTTATATGGCAAGGTGAGCGTTGCTATTTAAGCCAAAATCGCAAGTTTTACCTAATCGGCACGACATATATATATATATAAATATATGTCGTGCCGATTAGGTAAAACTGGTCAATTAGCAAGAACTCATCTAAAATTAAGTTCTTTCTAAAAATTTCTCTTATACGTTTAAAGATATATTTTTTTTCATTTATGTTAATGTAAGAATTTATAATTTTGTACCAAGAGAAACTTTAAAAACCTACCTAACCTTATTACAACAAGCGCAATTTAATTTAGCCTAACTCAACAAAATATATTTTAGATACGTTAACATTAATTTAATAATAAACAAACACAATGAAATATATTTTTTTCGTTATGTTCAGAATGATTTTGGCGAAATTATTGCATACAAAAATTTTCACTTGTCTTATATGGCATATCTGAGCTGCTCTGCAAAGACAGTGATTATGTATGAGTGTGGTGAAAGTGTTGAATGATGATGAAAGTATTTTCTTTTTGGGGATTTTCTTTCTTTTTGGGTCACCCTGCCTCGGTGGGAGACGGCCGACTTGTTGAATATATATATATGTCGTGCCGATTAGGTAAAACTGGTCAATTAGCAAGAACTCATTTAAAATTAAGTCCTTTCTAAAATTTTCTCTTTTACGTTTAAAGATATATTTTTTTCATTTATGTTAATGTAAAAATTTATAATTTTGTACAAAGAGAAACTTTGAAAACCTACCTAACCTTATTACAACAAGCGCAATTTAATTTAGCCTAACTCAACAAAATATATTTTAGATACGTTAACATTAATTTAATAATAAACAAACACAATGAAATATATTTTTTTCGTTATGTTCAGAATGATTTTTGCGAAATTATTGCATACACAAATTTTCGCTTGTCTTATATGGCAACGTGAGCGTTGCTATTTAAGCCAAAATCGCAAGTTTTACCTAATCGGCACGACATATATATGTAGACAGCCTGACTGTCTGCATAGACAGCCCATGCTGTATGCCAGCTGAGTTCATATTTCGTGCAATGCTAGTTTTCATAGTTTACGCCAGAGGTTAAGAGAGTGGTGAAGCAATGTAAAAAGAGAGCAAATGAGAGAGTGGGTGAGATGTTATCAACAAATTTTGTTGAAAAAAAGAAAAAGTTTTGGAGTGAGATTAATAAGTTGAGGATGAACAAGGGGGCTTTAGGAAAGGTAGGGGGGGTGTAGACCAAGTGTTTACAGTGAAACATATAGGTGAACAGTATTTGGATAAGGGTAAAGAAGTTTTTGTGGCATTTATGGATTTGGAAAAGGCGTATGATAAGGTGGATAGGGGGGCAATGTGGCAGATGTTGCAGGTGTATGGAATAGGAGGTAGGTTACTGAAAGCTGTGAAGAGTTTTTATGAGGATAGTGTGGCTCAGGTTAGTGTGTGTAGGAGGGAAGGGGACTATTTCCCAGTAAAAGTGGGCCTTAGACAAGGATGTGTGATGTCACAGTGGTTGTTCAATATATTTATAGATGTGGTTGTAAGAGAAGTGAATGCGAGGGTCTTGGCAAGAGGTGTAGAGTTAAAAGATAAAGAATTATATACAAAGTGGGAGTTGTCACAGTTGCTTTTTGCTGATGACACTGTGCTTTTGGGAGATTCTGAAGAGAAGTTGCAGAGGTTGGTGGATGAATTTGGTAGGGTGTGTAAAAGAAGAAAATTGAAAGTGAATATAGGAAAGAGTAAGGTGATGAGGATAACAAAAAGATTAGGTGACGAAAGATTGGATATCAGATTGGAGGGAGAGAGTATGGAGGAGGTGAATGTATTCAGATATTTGGGAGTGGACATGTCAGCAGATGGGTCTATGAAGTATGAGGTGAATCATGGAATTGATGAGGGAAAAAGGGTGAGTGGAGCACTTCGGAGTCTGTGGAGACAAAGAACTTTGTCCATGGAAGTAAAGAAGGGAATGTATGAGAGTATAGTTATACCAACACTCTTATATGGGTGTGAAGCATGGGTGATGAATGTTGCAACGAGGAGAAGGCTGTAGGCAGTGGAGATGTCATGTCTGAGGTCAATGTGTGGTGTGAATATAATGCAGAGAATTCGGAGTTTGGAAATTAGGAGGAGGTGCGGGATTACCAAAACTATTATCCAGAGAGCTGAGGAGGGGTTGTTGAGGTGGTTCGGACATGTAGAGAGAATGGAACGAGACAGAATAACTTCAAGTGTGTATAAATCTGTAGTGGAGGGAAGGCGGTGTAGGGGTCGGCCTAGGGAAGGTTGGAGGGAGGGGATAAATGAAGTTTTGTGTGCGAGGGGCTTGGACTTCCAGCAAGCATGTGTGAGCGTATTTGATAGGAGTGAATGGAGACAAATGGTATACTTGACGTGCTGTTGGAGTGTGAGCAAAGTAACATTTATGAAGGGATTCAGGGAAACCGGCAGGCCGGACTTGAGTCCTGGAGATGGGAAGTACAGTGTCTGCACTCTGAAGGAGGGGTGTTAATGTTGCAGTTTTATAACTGTAGTGTAAAGCACCTCTCTGGCAAGACAGTGATGGAGTGAATGATGATGAAAGTTTTTCTTTTTCGGGCCAATGTCGTGCAGAATAGGTAAAACTTGCTATTTTGGCTTAAATATATACTCGAACAATTTTATATTTGAACGCTTTGTTCGGTAAACAAATCGCTCGGTAGTCGCCCGTTTGCTCGGCACTCGACCAAGAGAGCACGACCTGCCAGAACTTCGCTGTAAACAATTACGTATTTCTTTGCATATTTTGTTATGTGTTTTATATTATTTGTATAAATATGTCACCGTGGGGTTTGCGAAGATTAGTGATAACAGTCAACCGAAAGGAAAATTGGTTGAAAAAAATTCGTTTGGTACTCGAACGGATCGGCACTGGAACATCCTTCTGGAACGAATTAAATTCGAGTACTGAGGTTTATTTATATATATATTCTCTGAGGCAAGGCAGCAGGTATCACTGGCAGCCCATGACACAGACTAAGAACTGTCACCGACCCCAACACCTACCTCCTGTCCCCTCACACCCTTCTGGGGTAAGGGGAGGTAGAGGACCTCAAAGGTTTACTCAGAGCAAGTTACAGAATATTAAGGAAACGCAGTAGTCAACCAAAAGCTGCATTTAATCGATATCAACTGATCTGTTGCCATATGGAATCATTTTACCTAAGTGGTTAATACACTCCCAAAGTTAAGCTTTATGTAACATTACAATATAATTCAGATTCCTAGTTGTTAACCTTTAATATCATACGTCAGAGAATGTTGCAGACGCGCCAGCAGAGAAGGGACTCTACACAGGTCTCTACATATTTACCTATTACCCACTCTTCACAGATTTCTACATATTCACCTACTACCCACGTATTTACCTATCATGCGCCGTAACAATTGCACTGTTTCTTAAGAAATGGACCATAGAGGCGATAGTCATGCTACCCGACTTCTCCAGGCTATCCAAAGAAACTCGCATATATGATATTATGTAAAGTGTAGGCACATCAACTTGTGTAACTGTACTGGTATGGGGCCCAAGAAGACTTATTAACATTACGGAATTCTCTATATGCGATGCTACACTATCGAAGGTGGAACGGTATCTCCAACGGGCGAAACGTGTGGAACAGTTTGTCATATTCTACTCTCACAACGAAACCAGAGTAATTGGGTGTTAACACGGGCATACTCTCCCCTTCACCCACCTAAGGAAATGTTAAGCCTCTCGGTATTCTCTATGTACTGCGGTATTTTTCATGTACTGTGATCCAGACGGACGGGATTCCCGACGGGCGAAACGTGTAGGTAAGGTCTATCGTCACCAAATCCTCACGAGGATCCGTTACATAATGAGCAATCTGGGATTTTGTAAAGCATCCTTGCATAAGATTGTGCACAACTGACTACTAAATAGCTGTTGAGATTGTACGTTCCGTCACTTCAATTATATATAGCATTACTATCATGTTTGATGAAAGAGGATTCAATTATGATCCTTTTCATAACGGAACTATTAGGTCCAATGACCAGAGCTGCTGCCCACCCTGGTGGATGATTGTAAGAACTAACGTGATTAAAGATTGCATTTGACTCCCGAGCCGTCCTTACCAGGTACTGATGTTGGGCTAATTTGATATCAAGTGGATTACCTGTCTGCCCGAAGTAAGAAAGAGAGCAAAGTGTGCAGGGGACCTTGTAAACACCACCAACAACTTTGGATGGTGCACTCTTAATCAAGTTTTGGTTCTCTGTCCCGATGTTCTTGTATACAGGCTGGCCATATTGTCATTGTAAGGCAAAACGCCTTCTCAATAAAATCCCTAGGATATTTCAGTTTAGTGGCTACGTTGAATATCTTATTAATTTAAGCATCAAACTATTCTGGGCCACAAACACTTAAAGCTATCAAGAACACTGTAAATGACTTCTTTTAACCCTAGATTTATGATTGGAATAATAGTTAATGAATGACGATATATTAGTTGACTTCATGAACACCGTAAATTTAAATTTCTTGTGAACGCGATGGATTAGAACATGCAGGAAAGGCAATTTGTTATTTACTCCGTGCTTTGTTGTAAACTTAATTGAGGGTGATAAATTAGACACATGTGCAACACTTGAGTATCTTTATTGAGGAAACGTTTCATCACGCAATGGCTTCATCAGTCCTATACAAAAAAGAAAGGTGAAGATCAGAATGAGTTTTACGTAATAAGTCCCTCAGCCTGGAGTCGATGTAATCATTCCCTCAGTCATGAAAAGATGTTGCACATGTGTCTAATTTATCAACTTGTCGGCTCTCTGAATCATTTATCTACATTAACTGAGGGTACTAAATCATTGAGTCTAGGAAGGAACTCATGGAAATCGTTTTCTCTAAGCCACAGACACAGAACATCATCTACGTATCTAAACACTTGGTTTTACTAAGAAGGATATATTTGGGGCTCTGGTGGTCTGGTGGCTAAAGCTCTCGCTTCACACGGCGAGGGCCTGGGTTCGATTCCCAGCCAGGGCAGAAACATTGGGCGTGTTTCTTTACACCTGTTGTCTATGTTCCCCATCAGTAAAATGGGTACCTGGGTGTTAGTCGACTGGTGTGAGTCGCATCCTAGGACACTGACCTAATCTGCCTGAAATGCTCAGCATAACAAGGGACTTTCTATATAGTAGTATGTCACTGATGTCAGCTAGGCCTGTATACCATGTACATGTACTTGTAGTAAATAAAGATATTATTATTATTATTATTATTATTATTATTATTATTATTATTATTATTATTATTATTATTATTATTATTATTATTATTATTATTATTATTATTATAAAGATTCTAGTCTCATAGAATTATATATATAAGTTGCTGAATAATGGAATGAGAGATTTTCACATGGCCATGCCTTGTTTTTGAGCATAGTATTTACCTTCAAATAGGTACATCCAGTCCGTCACACAAAGTATAATAAGTTCAATAATTATGTTAGTGGAAAAGGACATGAAGAAGTTTCTAGTTCCTCTTCAAGATACGTAAGCAAATCAGAGACAGGGATTCTAGTAAACAACGTGACATCAAAACTCGCAGGAGTAAAGTTGTGTTATACATTTAATTTCAGAAGTCTCTCTGTAAGGTCAACATTATTTTTGATATGAGCATCCGAAATCTTTGCGACCATAGGAGTTAGAAATTTAACTAGCCATTTGAATAAGTTGAATGCTACCGAGCCTACTGAACTTAGATTAGGACGGGTTGGGTTCCCTGCGACTAGCCGGGGATCGAACTTCCTTCCTCATATTTTAGAACGCTCCCCAAGAAGCCCGCCAAAATTCTGAGACGCCTTAGTCCACTTGTCCACCAGTGCTTCAAACATAATGTGCCCAGTGCCACTGAACATGTCACCGCTGATGCTAGCACCATACGTGTGCTAGCATCATTTCATTCTCCTTCCGTTTGGAATACGAGCATACACAGATATTTTTGTTTTCACTATTTCTCTGATTATCTGTTATCAGTTCTTTAGCCTTTCTATATTCAGAAAATACCTTACTTAATATCCTCTTACTTATTTCCTTCATAGTCTCCTGTGGCCCTCTCAATCGTTCTTCCAACTATAATAAGCTATTATATCGTTCTTCTGATATAATAGCTTATTAACCTGATCCGTGACCTCCTCCTTTGCTCTGTCACATATTACCAAAATATCCTGAAAGGCATCGAAGTTTGCTTTGCGTTTCTCTCTCCGAGTTCCTTCCATTATGGTCTCCCTCAACATTTTCATTTCCTCTTCCAGGAGAACTCTTTCCTCTGGCACTTACGTGTTCTGCAACCTGAGTCTTTGTTTTGGTGTATGTTACCTGAGTTTTCCTTCTAAGGAATGGTGCTTCTCTCCAAACTCCTCTCTGATTTGTTTTTTTCTGGCCCTGTTGCCACTTCCAGCTGACGCCAACTACAGCCTCCATACCCCGCCTCCTATTGATTTTGATTGGCCCTCCGGCCTACCAGTTTCTTGAAAGAGGTGTGTGCGTGTGCTTTTGTGTGAGGGTGTGTATGCGTGTGCGTATGCGTGAGTGTTCGTGTAAGTATATGTACAATGATGCCTACCTGGCACAACTTTCATCAGCTTGGCAGTCATGGAGAGCCAAATGACAATTGCCCATCACCTGCTTCACCTGTTCTAGCGACAAGTCGTCCAGAGTCTCTGTGGTAAGAAGAAAAAAGTAGTTAGCTAGCTTGGTAGTTAGATTTCAGTGAAGTACACAAGGGAAAATAATGGCACACTTACTAATACACTTATATAAAAAAATTAACACCTGAAAAAAAATTAAAACTAAACTCTCACTGAATCTGACTTAGAGATACGTCTTCATGAGTATATGCTGAGAGATACATGCACCTCGGTGTATATATGCTGAGAGATACATGCATCTCGGTGTATATATGCTGAGAGATACACATCTCTTGGTGTATGTATACTTAGAGGTACGCACCTCTCGGTATTAGTTCGCTGGTAGATGTACAAATCTCTGTGAATGTACACTGAAATATATATATATATATATATATATATATATATATATATATATATATATATATATATATATATATATATATATATATATATATATATAATGTTCTTTCTTTCAACAAATCGGCCGTTTCCCACCAAGGCAGGGTGGCCCAAAGAGAAAAACAAAAGTTTCTCTTTTTAACTCTAGTAATGTATACAGGAGAAGGGGTTACTAGCCCCTTGCTCCAGGCGTGTTAGTCGACTCTTACGACACGCATGGCTTACGGAGGAAGAATTCTGTTCCACTTCCCCATGGAGATAACGGGAAATAAGAACAAGAACTAGTAAGAAAATATAAGAAAACCCAGAGGGGTGTGTATATATATGCTTGTACATGAATATGTAGTGTGACCTAAGTGTAAGTAGAAGTAACAAGACATACCTGAAATCTTGCATGTTTATGAGACAGAAAAAAGCCACCAGGAATCCTACCATCATGTAAAACAATTACAAGCTTCGTTTTACACTCACTTGGGAGGCCGGTAGTACCTCCTGGGCGCTTGCTGTCTACCAACCTATATATATATATATATATATATATATATATATATATATATATATATATATATATATATATATATATATATATATATATATATATATATATATATATATATATATATATAACTAATATGTATACAACACTAGGTGTATGTACACCTGAAGATACAGAGCTCTGGATGTTTGCACACTTGGAAGTACCTCTCGATGCAGGTATGCAACATCCACAAGGCAGGTGTGCAACATCCACGAGGCAGGTGTGCAACATCCACAAGGCTGACGTAACATCCACGAGGCCGACGCAGCGTGTAGACAGCCTGACTGTCTGCATAGACAGCCATGCTGTCTGCCAGCTGAGTTCATATTTCGTGCCATGCTAGTTTTTCATAGTATTCCGCCAGAGGGCAAGCCTGTAGGCATACCCATGTGAGTCTGCCTCACCCCTGCCTCTCCCTCACTTGGCGCCCAGACAACACTCAGAGAACAGGCCTAACTCCTCTCCCTCTCAAGGCATGGCCCACCTGGGCCATGCCCACAGACACGCAGCCTGTTACCCGCATCTTTATTACAAATAAAGTAAGAAGCCTCCGAAGCCTTATCATTTCAACCACGCCTCCAAAACGCCAAATAACACATCGTTATAAGCGTCCACGAGGCTGGCGAGCAGAAACTGAACTTCACAGATCACAAACACAACACCAACAAACAAGCACCAGCTCCTGGTCTTCCCCGCGGTTTCATATGATGACAAAATTTAATTAAAATTTTATAATATATTTTTTCACTCTATATTGACCTGAAAATGTAGATGGAAATTAAATATCAAAGCAATTAAAATGCATCACGTTATATTCTTCTAAAATATTCATGCAGAATTATATATATATAGAGTTTAATTAAGGTAATGGAATGGCGTCCTCTTTGCGGCGCGACTTAATATGCTGCGAAATATTACCATCAAAACAAACATGTATTATGTAAAATAAGTTTTTATGAGGTTTTTGTTTTAATGTGAATGGACGGAGGCGGAGAAGCCCGTCCTGGCTACTGTGAGGGATGTTGTCTGTAACGAGAGGCTCAACGAGAGACGGTCAACGAGTGTGTCAATAAGAGATGGTCAGTGGGAGAGGGTCAGCGGGAGTGGGTCAACATGAGTAGGTCAACAGGAGAGGGTCAACGCTATGGGTCAACAGAAGAGGATCAGGGGAGGAGGTCAAAGGCAGGGGGTCAAGGGGAATGGGTCAATATAAATTGGGTCAGTCGGGAACAATAATTAGAGGTCAATGAGAGTGTTAACGAAAGATCAACGGGAGAGGTTTGACGGGAGTCAATGACCAACGAAAGAGTCCCTTAAATTCTTCAAATGCGCTTCGAGAATTAAAAAAAAAAGCATGATAGTTAAATATGCTTAAGTAAACGTAGCAAATTCTTTACGTATTAAAATTACTCTGCGTGACGTCAGTGTCAATAAAAAACAAGACTAATAGAAAGAGGCTGCATTATCTGTCACAAATTCTTTTTCGAAAATAGTGCAAAAAAAAAAAATTGGGTTTGTCCCAGTTGAATAGGAAAGTGGACTGACTTTGTTTTTTCAATACAAGGATCAGGATTCAAAGTATTTCGGTGATTAATCCTTTTTGTGCCAGCAGCGATGCTGAGAAGGTGAGAGGTGTATAAAAATATTATATTGCTTTCGAAAGAGCTTAACCGGAGAAAAAAGCTCTTTTAGTTAATTTTGAAAACTTCTTAAAATAATCTCATTCCACTCAGAAATTTAAAATAAAGGCTTAGCACACTGGCAGATCTAAATAAAAACCATGAGAGACGTTATTAACCTAAAAGCAAACAGTTTATAATGGATAACTTCATTATACAGGAAAGACGAACGGCAAGCACAGGTGAGAGAGACGACAAGCACAGGTGAGAGAGACGCCAAGCACAGGTGAGAGAGACGACAAGCACATGTGAGAAGAACGGCAAGCACAAGTGAGAGAGACGACAAGCACAGGTGAGAGAGACGACAAGCACAGGTGAGAGAGACGACAAGCACATGTGAGAAGAACGGCAAGCACAAGTGAGAGAGACGACAAGCACAGGTGAGAGAGACGACAAGCACAGGTGAGAGAGAAGACAAGCACAGGTGAGAGAGACGACAAGCACAGGTGAGAGAGACGACAAGCACAGGTGAGAGAGACGACAAGCACAGGTGAGAGAGACGACAAGCACAGGTGAGAGACGCAGCACAGGTGAGAGACGACAAGCACAGGTGAGAGAGACGACGCACAGGTGGAGAACGCAAGGTGAGAGAGACGACAAGCACAGGTGAGAGAGACGACAAGCACAGGTGAGAGAGACGCAAGCACAGGTGAGAGAGACGACAAGCACAGGTGGGGAGAGACAGCACAGTGAGAGAGACAACACAGGTGAGAGAGACGCCAAGCACAGGTGAGAGAGACTGACAAGCACAGGTGGAGAGACGACAAGCACAGGTGAGAGAGACGACAAGCACAGGTGAGAGAACGCAAGCACAGGTGAGAAGACGACAAGCACAGGTGAGAGAGACGACACAGTGAGAGAGACGACAGGTGGAGAGACGACAAGCACAGGTGAGAGAGACGACAAGCACAGGTGAGAGAGACGACAAGCACAGGTGAGAGAGACGACAAGCACAGGTGAGAGGAACGACAAGCACAGATGAGAGAGACGACAAGCACAGGTGAGAGAGACGACAAGCACAGGTGAGAGAACGACAAGCACAGGTGAAAGAGACGACATGCACAGGTGAGAGGAACGGCAAGCACAGGTGAGAGAGACGACAAGCACAGGTGAGAGGAACGACAAGCACAGGTGAGAGAGACGAGAGAGACTACAAGCACAGGTGAGAGAGACGAGAGAGACTACAAGCACAGGTGAGAGAGACGACATGCACATGTGAGAGGAACGGCAAGCACAGGTGAGAGGAACGGCAAGCACAGGTGAGAGAGACGACAAGCACAGGTGAGAGAGACGACAAGCCCAGGAGAGAGACGACAAGCACAGGTGAGATGAACGACAAACACAGGTGAGAGGAACGGCATGCACAGGTGAAAGGAACGGCAAGCACAGGTGAGATGAACGGCAAGCACAGGTGAGAGGAACGGTAAGCACAGGTGAGAGGAACGGCAAGCACAGGTGAGAGGAACCATAAGCACAGGTGAGAGGAACGGCAAGCACAGGTGAGAGGAACGGCAAGCACAGGTGAGAGGAACTGCAAGCACAGGTGAGAGGAACGACAAACATGGTTAAGAGGAATGGCAAGCCTAGGTGAGAGGAACGACAAAAACAGGTAAGAGGAACGCCAAGCATAGGTGAGAGGAAAGGTAATTACAGGTGAGAGGAACGGCAAACACAGGTGAGATGAACGGCAAGCACATGTGAGAGGAACGGCAAACACAGGTGAGAGGAACGGCAAGCACAGGTGAGAGGAACGGCAATCACAGGTGAGAGGAACGGCAAGCACAGTTGAGAAACGACAAGCACAGGTGAGAGAGACGACAAGCACAGGTGAGAGAGACGACAAGCACAGGTGAGAAAGATTGTCGTGTCAGTATTATATATACACTTGTGTAGTGTATCAGCATTCATCTTAGTTTATACAACTGGTCCCTTTGCGTGTGACGTCACGATACCCGCTGACGTCAGAGGCTCAGCGCATGTGCATAGCCACGCATAGGCGTACACTCTCATTAGTCATAGACATACAAGCTGAACGGACGTGGCTGGGATCTCTCCTCACAGACTGTAAATATAACGTTACCATCCTTACAAAGAGTGTCTTTGACAACCTACTTATCTCTCCCAAGACCCACACGATAAGATGACAAGCACAGGTGAGAGGAACAACAAGCACAGGTGAAAGAGACGACAAGCACAGGTGAGAGAGACGACATGCACAGGTGAGAGAGATGACATGCACAGGTGAGAGAGATAACAAGCACAGGTGAGAGGAACAAAAAGCACAGGTGAAAGAGACGACAAGCACAGGTGAGAGATACGACAAATACAGGTGAGAGAGAAGACACGCAGAGGTTAAAGAGACGACAAGCACAGGTTAAGAGGAACGGCAAGCCTAGGTGAGAGGAACGACAAACACAGGTAAGAGGAACGCCTTGCATAGGTGAGAGGAACGGTAATTATAGGTGAGAGGAACGGCAAACACAGGTGAGATGAACGGCAAGCACATGTGAGAGGAACGGCAAACACAGGTGAGAGGAACGGCAAGCACAGGTGAGAGGAACGGCAATCACAGGTGAGAGGAACGGCAAGCACAGATGAGAAACGACAAGCACAGGTGAGAGAGACGACAAGCACAGGTGAGAGAGACGACAAGCACAGGTGAGAGAGACGACATGCACAGGTGAGAGAGATGACAAGCACAGGTGAAAGGAACAACAAGCACAGGTCAAAGAGACGACAAGCACAGGTGAGAGATACGACACATACAGGTGAGAAAGAAGACAAGCAGAGGTTAAAGAGACGACAAACACAGGTGAGAGAGACGACAAATACAGGTGAGAGAGACGACAAGGAGAGGTGTGAGAGAATACAATAACATTTGAGAGAGACGACAAGCACAGGTGAGAGAGAAGACAAACACTAATGAAAGAAGAGAAACACAAGTGAGAGAGAAGACAAACACAGGTGGCGTCTGCTTTGTACATATATACCAGAACAATACATAAGGTGATCAGTCCCCCAATCTTGTAGAACTATACTCAGAAGATGATTTATATCATCTTAGTATTAAATTGTCAAAGTCACTGGTTGACGATGCATAGAAACCCAGGTGATGCACTTATCGAAAATGTATACAACCATTATAATGATAATCCTGGTAAGGATGGAAAAGGTGTGGCTTGAATCCCTGGTTTCAAGCACCACCCGATCTCATCCTTGCCAGGATTATCATTGTAACAGCTGTATACATATGTCCCTACCATGATTTGTTTGCAGTCAAATTATTACGATTTAGTGAGTCATGTGAGAGTTTATGATCCTCCGACAGCAGGGCAATGATCCTCTGATCAAAACGAGGAGGGGCAGAAGGAAGAGGAAGAGGAACAGAAAGAGGAGGAAGAAGTAGAAAAAGAAGAGGAGGGGGAGAGGAACAGATGAATCACTCTGAGGGACTGGTTCTTCACGGTCAAATCAATCTTGTCTTATAAGGACACTCGTCACGGTATACATAATCTATCCTTCTAGCACAAGGAGGCAGAGGAACGGTTTATACCCAAAGGGAAAAGATTAAATGGGAAGACCAGAAAGAGCCCCTGGTTTACCCAAAGGTGCAGGGAGGCGAAGGCTCAGAGTGTCAGAGAATGGAAAAGGTACAGAAGGCATAGAACCCAAGTAAACAAAGAGATTAGTCGAAGAGCTAGAAACGAGTATGCACAGGTACGGAGGGAGGCCCAGAAATAGTACGAAAATGACATAGCATCGAAAGTCAAGTCTGACCCGAAACTGATGTACAGTCACATCAGAAGGAAGACAACAGTCAAGGACCAGGTGATAAGGGTGAGGAGAGAGGATGGGGATCTCACAAGTAATGATCAAGAGGTATGTGAGGAGCTCAACTCGAGGTTTAAGGAAGTATTCACAGTGGAGGCAGGAAGGCAGCTGGGTAGACAGGACGGGGTGCGTCACCAACAAGGGATGTATCAAGTGCTGGAGGGCATACACACAACTGAGGGGAAGGTGAAGCAGTTACTCAGTGACCTTGATACCTCAAAGGCGATGGGTCCGGACAATATCTCCCCGTGGGTCCTTCGGGAAGGAGCTGAGGTTCTGAGTGTGCCACTTACCATAATATTCAACACATCACTTGAAACTGGGCAGCTACCTGAGATATGGAAAAAGGCCAACGTAGTCCCCATCTTTAAAAAAGGAGACAGAAAAGAGGCACTAAACTATAGACCAGTGTCACTTACGTGTATAGTATGCAAAGTCTTAGAGAAAATCATCAGGAAAAGAATGGTGGAGCATTTGGAGCTGAACAGGATAATCAACAACAGACAGCACGGATTCAGGGAAGGGAAATCCTGTGTAACAAACCTCCTGGAGTTCTATGATAAAGTAACAGAGGTAAGGCAAGAGAGAGAAGGGTGGGTTGACTGCATTTTCCTGGACTGCAGGAAGGCCTTCGACACAGTTCCACATATGAGATTAGTAAAGAAGTTGGAAGACCAAGCGTGTATAACAGGAAGGGCACTGGAATGGCTCAGGGAATACTTCACAGGGAGGCAACAACGGGTCATGGTGCGTGATGAGGTATCACAGTGGGCGCCGGTGACGAGCGGTGTACCGCAGGGGTCAGTCCTAGGACTAGTGCTATTCTTGGTATATGTGAATGACATGACGGACGGGATAGACTCAGAAGTGTCTCTGTTCGCAGATGATGTGAAATTAATGAGGAAAATCACATCGGAGGAAGACCAAGCAAGACTTCAAAGAGACCTGGACAAGCTTGACATCTGGTCTAGCAACTGGCTTCTCGAATTTAACCCCACCAAATGCAAAGTCATGAGGATCGGAGAAGGGCAAAGAAGACTGCTGACAGAGTACAGGCTATGTGGACAAAGGCTACAAACCTCATCAAATGAGAAAGATCTTGGGGTGAGTATAACGCCAAGCACGTCTCCGGAGACACACATCAACCAGATAACCGCGGCAGCATATAGGCGACTGGCAAACCTAAGATTAACGTTCCGTTACCTTAACAAGGAATCGTTCAAGACACTGTACACCGTGTACGTCAGGCCCATACTAGAGTATGCAGCACCAGTCTGGAACCCACACCTGGTCAAGCACGTCAAGAAATTAGAGAAAGTGCAAAGGTTTGCGACAAGGCTAGTTCCACAGCTCAGGGGAATGCCATTTGAAGAAAGGTTGAGGGAAATAGGACTAACAACACTGGAGGACAGAAGGGTTAGAGGA
>WNWK01022163.1:25000-32990 GCA_009830355.1 Cherax destructor
CCTTGTGTGTGTGTTTGTGTGTGTATATATGTGTGTGAGTGTGTGAGTGTGAGTGTGTGTGTGCGTGTGTATGTATATTTGTGTGTGTGTGTATGTTTTTGTGTGTGTGTTTGTGTGTGCTTGTGTGTGTGTGTGTGTTTGTGTGTGTGCTTGTACTCACCTAATTGTGGTTGCAGGGGTCGAGACTCAGCTCCTGGCCCCGCCTCTTCGCTGTCTGCTACTGGGTCTCTGCTCTCCTGCTCCATGAGCTTTATCATACCTTGTCTTAAAACTATGTATGGTTCCTGCCTCCACTATATCTTCTAGTCCATTCCACTTCCTGACTACTCTGTGGCTGAAGAAATGTTTCCTGACATCCCTTGTGTGTGTGTGTGTGTGTGTGTGTGTGTGTGTGTGAGTGTGTGAGTGTGAGAGAGAGAAAGAGAGCGAATGAGAGAAAGAGAGCGAATGAGAGAATAGAGAGAGAGAGAGAGAGAGAGAGAGAGAGAGAGAGAGAGAGAGAGAGAGAGAGAGAGAGAGAGAGAGAGAGAGAGAGAGAGAGAGAGAGAGAGAGAGAGAGAGAGAGAGAGAGAGAGAGAGAGAGAGAGAGAGAGAGAGAGAGAGAGAAAGAGAATAGATAGAGAGAGTGCTGGGGAGGGGAAATCTTTCGTAGTGGATTGGAAGGTGTATGTTGTCCTGAGAGGAGAGGTAAAGGGAATCCTGAAAGTACATGTGAAGACAGTAATGTTATGACTGGTGATGCGTGGTGTGACTAGTGTTCCTGAAGAAGATGAAAAATCACCGTGCAAGTTTTCTATTCCTCACACTGATCACTGTGTTTCTCCCTGTCCTCCTCCGTCTCTTTCACTACCGCTAAGTTTTGATTAAAAGAACATTGCCTTCCTGTCGGAGGATCATAAACACATTGCCCTCCTGTATGGAATTTAAATTTTTATTGAGTAGAAACTTACTCCTAATTATTTTCAAAGGTAATTTTAGTCATCCTTGAGATTCTTAGAAATATGTATTCTGATAATTGTAGGCAAACTATGTACGTAAATCAAGGCGAAACTGATGCAACTACAAGAAGATGAAATATTAACTTTAGAAAGAAATATATCATCGATGAATGTCGTGCCGAATAGGTAAAACTTGATGTTGTAAAATTATACCATGTATTTATCTATATATATATATGTCGTGCCGATTAGGTAAAACTTGCGATTTTGGCTTAAATAGCAACGCTCACCTTGCCATATAAGACAAGCGAAAATTTGTGTATGCAATAATTTCGCCAAAATCAATCTGAACCTAAAGAAAAAAATATATTTCATTGTGTTTGTTTATTATTAAATTAATGTTAACGTATCTAAAATATATTTAGCTGGGTTAGGCTAAATTAAATTGCGCTTGTTGTAATAAGGTTAGGTAGGTTTTCAAAGTTTCTCTTGGTACAAAATTATAAATTTTTACATTAACATAAATGAAAAAATATATCTTTAAACGTATAAAAGAAAATTTTAGAAAGGATAAACTTTGAAAACCTACCTAACCTTATTACAACAAGCGCAATTTAATTTAGCCTAACCCAACTAAATATATTTTAGATACGTTAACATTAATTTAATAATAAACAAACACAATGAAATATATTTTTTTCGTTATGTTCAGAATGATTTTGGCGAAATTATTGCATACACAAATTTTCACTTGTCTTATATGGCAAGGTGAGCGTTGCTATTTAAGCCAAAATCGCGAGTTTTACCTAATCGGCACGACATTATTATATATATATATATATATATATATATATATATATATATATATTTTTTTTTTTTTTTCTCTCTCTCTCTCTCTCTCTCACTCTCTCTCTCTATCTCTCTCTCTCTCTCTCTCTCACCCTTCCTCTCTCACTCCAGCGAAGACGTCCTTTGGGAACGTACTTGCTTTTACATCCTCCACTTTTCTGCAAAATTGCAAGCTCCTGATGACATGTTGATTGCAACTCGAAAGGCCTAGAGCTATCATTCTACTCCCTCCGTGGTTGTTTTGCATATATATATATATATATTTATATATATATATATATATATATATATATATATATATATATATGTCCAGCTTACGCAGCGAGCTCAACATCTGGTACCTGGATGATGGCACTCTGGCGGGTACTGAGGAGTCCATGTTAGAGGACCTACAACGGGTGAAGACAGGGAGAAGCCTTAGGACTCATCCTCAATCCCTCAAAGTGTGAAATCATCACAACAAATCAGGAAATAATCAATGCGGTGCGAACAATCCTCCCAGAAGTCACTACTACCACTCCATCCAACAGTACCCTCCTGGGAGCACCGCTGGGTCACCACGCCATCGACACGGTCCTCAAGGACAAAGTGAATGACCTAAAAAGAATGGAGGAGAGAATAAGTGATCTTGATGCCCATGGAGCCCTGTATCTCCTCACAAGGTGTCTTACTATGCCAAGACTCACTTACTTCTTGAGGTGTGCACCCTCTTTTGACAACCCAACACTTAACGAGTATGACGCACACCTGAGATCAACCTTTAAGAAGGCACTGAATCTGTCACTAGATGATCGGCAATGGGAGAAGGCAACCCTCCCAGTGCGACTGGGAGGTATAGGGGTGCGCAAAGCAACGCAGGTAGCTTTACCTGCATTTCTGTCATCGTGAGGAGGTCAATGACATCATAAAGAGAAGCCTCGCCACAGCCCGTTGCTCAGTTCAACGGGAACCCCAAGTGCAGAGGTCTGATGGAAGTCTAAAGCGTCCTGATGGAGCCACTATGCTACCCTGGAAGGATGGTAAGCAGATTGCTTGGGACTACATCTGTGCTGCCACAAGGGCAGACACCTACTTGCCATACTCCGTAGCTGAAGGGGGTGGAGCTGCCAGCCACAGGGAGACCCAGAAGACTCGCAAATATAAAGGCCTTACCCCTTGCTATATCTTCATCCCAATAGGGTCGGAGACCCTTGGAGCATTTGGCAAGTGTGTTCTAAAGTTTCTCAAAGAGCTGGGTGAAAAACTCATCATAGAAACCAAGGACCACAGGGCGACCAGCTTCCTCTTTCAGAGACTCAGTGTTGCGATCCAGAGGGGAAATGCCTGCAGCATTCTTGGCACGCGGCCCACTGCTGGGGAGCTGGACGAAGTATTTGACATGTAGCTCTGAGTTGTTATCTATGTTGTTTTACTCCCTATTGTATTCCTGTCAATGTATTTCGTCAATGTATTTTGTCTTGAAATAAAGTTTTTAGACATTCAAAAGATGGGGTGGTAGGGGAAGTGGAATATTCAAATGGCTTCAGAAAGAAATCTAAATGTTCTTCCTTGAAGCCTTTTTATCCACTTCTCCGAGGCTATTGGTCCCACAATGTACACCAGAGGTGGATCATATCCTATATATATATATATATATATATATATATATATATATATATATATATATATATATATGTCGTGCCGATTAGGTAAAACTGGTCAATTAACAAGAACTCATCTAAAATTAAGTCCTTTCTAAAATTTTCTCTTATACCTTTAAATATATATTTTTTACATTTATGTTAATGTAATAATTTATAATTTTATACCAAGAGAAACTTTGAAAACCTACCTAACCTTATTACAACAAGCGCAATTTAATTTAGCCTAACCCAACTAAATATATTTTAGATACGTTAACATTAATTTAATAATAAAGAAACACAATGAAATATATTTTTTCGTTATGTTCAGAATGATTTTGGCGAAATTATTGCATACACAAATTTTCACTTGTCTTATATGGCAAGGTGAGCGTTGCTATTTAAGCCAAAATCGCAAGTTTTACCTAATCGGCACGACATATATATATATATATATATATATATATATATATATATATATATATATATATATATATATATATATATATATATATATATATATATATATATAAATGTATGGAAGAGGGTAAGGTACCTAGGGATTGGCAGAGAGCGTGTATTGTTCCTTTGTATAAAGGCAAAGGGGACAAAAGAGAGTGCAAAAATTATAGGTAAAGTGTATGGTAGAGTTATTATTGAAAGAATTAAGAGTAAAACAGAAAGCAGGATAGCAGATGAACAAGGGGGCTTTAGGAAAGGTAGGGGTGTGTAGACCAAGTGTTTACAGTGAAACATATAGGTGAACAGTATTTGGATAAGGGTAAAGATGTTTTTGTGGCATTTATGGATTTGGAAAAGGCGTATGATAGGGTAGATAGGGGGCAATGTGGCAGATGTTGCAGGTGTATGGAATAGGAGGAAGGTTACTGAAAGCAGTGAAGAGTTTTATGAGGATAGTGAGGCTCAGGTTAGAGTGTGTAGGAGGAAGGGACTATTTCCCAGTAAAAGTGGGCCTTAGACAAGGATGTGTGATGTCACCGTGGTTGTTCAATATATTTATAGATGGGGTTGTAAGAGAAGTGAATGCGAGGGTCTTGGCAAGAGGTGTTGGGCTAAAAGATAAAGAAGCAAATACAAAGTGGGAGTTGTCACAGTTGCTTTTTGCTGATGACACTGTGCTTTGGGAGATTCTGAAGAGAAGCTGCAGAGGTTGGTGGATGAATTTGGTAGGGTGTGTAAAAGAAGAAAATTGAAAGTGAATATAGGAAAGAGTAAGGTGATGAGGATAACAAAAAGAATAGGTGACGAAAGATTGGATATCAGATTGGAGGGAGAGAGTATGGAGGAGGTGAATGTATTCAGATATTTGGGAGTGGACATGTCGGCGGATGGGTCTATGAAAGATGAGGTGAATCATAGAATTGATGAGGGGAAAAGGGTGAGTGGAGCACTTCGGAGTCTGTGGAGACATAGAACCTTGTCCATGGAAGTAAAGAGGGAATGTATGAGAGTATAGTTATACCAACGCTCTTATATGGGTGTGAAGCATGGGTGATGAATGT
This sequence comes from Cherax destructor, assembly GCA_009830355.1. NCBI lineage: Eukaryota > Metazoa > Arthropoda > Malacostraca > Decapoda > Parastacidae > Cherax > Cherax destructor. The sequence goes on from WNWK01022163.1 coordinate 29,933, forward strand.
TGCAACGAGGAGAAGGCTGGAGGCAGTGGAGATGTCATGTCTGAGGTCAATGTGTGGTGTGAATATAATGCAGAGAATTCGGAGTTTGGAAATTAGGAGGAGGTGGGGATTACCAAAACGATTGTCCAGAGAGCTGAGGAGGGGTTGTTGAGGTGGTTTGGACATGTAGAGAGAATGGAACGAGACAGAGTGACTTCGAGAGTGTATAAATCTGTAGTGGAGGGAAGGCGGGGTAGGGGTCGGCCTAGGAAAGGTTGGAGGGAGGGGTAAAGGAAGTTTTGTGTGCGAGGGCTTGGACTTCCAGCAAGCATGTGTGAGCGTATTTGATAGGAGTGAATGGAGGCATATGGTTTTAATACTTGACGTGCTGTTGGAGTGTGAGCAAAGTAACATTTATGAAGGATTCAGGAAACCGGCAGGCCGGACTTGAGTTCTGGAGATGGGAAGTACAGTGCCGGCACTCTGAAGGAGGGTGTTAATGTTGCAGTTTTAAAACTGTAGTGTAAAGCACCCTTCTGGCAAGACAGTGATGGAGTGAATGATGATGAAAGTTTTTCTTTTCGGGCCACCCTGCCTTGGTGGGAATCGGCCGATGTGTTAATAAAAAAAAAAAAAAAAAAAAATATATATATATATATATATGTCGTGCCGATTAGGTAAAACTGGTCAATTAGCAAGAACTCATCTAAAATAAAATATATATATATATATATATGTCGTGCCGATTAGGTAAAACTTGCTATTTTGGCTTAAATAGCAACGCTCACCTTGCCATATAAGACAAGTGAAAATTTGTGTATGCAATAATTTCGCCAAAATCATTCTGAACATAACGAAAAAAATATATTTCATTGTGTTTGTTTATTATTAAATTAATGTTAACGTGTCTAAAATATATTTAGTTGGGTTAGGCTAAATTAAATTGCGCTTGTTGTAATAAGGTTAGGTAGGTTTTCAAAGTTTCTCTTGGTACAAAATTATAAATTTTTACATTAACATAAATGAAAAAAATATATCTTTAAACGTATAAGAGAAAATTTTAGAAAGGACTTCATTTTAAATGAGTTCTTGCTAATTGACCAGTTTTACCTAATCGGCACGACATATATATATATATATATATATATATATATATATATATATATATATATATATATGTGCAAAAAGATCACAGTAAACAGGTGATATCAAAATATGCAAAACAACCACTATGAAAAAATAGAAGAATTCCAAGCGCTTTCGTGACTACTCACATTATCAAGGAACTATAAAAGGAAACGTGAGAAGAAGGCTTATAAAGAGGCAGAATACACCTCACAGTCACATCACACTAACAAAGAAAACACCTCACAGTAGCGTAACATCTCACGACTCTGTGAAGAGGAACATAAGAAAGGACCTGAAACTCTTCCCAAGAATTAAGATTAGTCCAATTTATCATTAAATTCTTCCCAAATTTTATTAATTATAAATGAATCATATTTATATAAACCAAAAGAAATATTCATATTATTTTCAAAACTGCTTTTAATAAAACATGATTCTATTATATTCCTCTCAACCATGGACTTGCTTGATACAACCTTCTCAGCATTTTGAAAATCAATTGGATGGTTAAAGTCTCTCACATGAATAAATAGAGCATTAGAATCTTGTCCAGTTCTAATGCTATATTTATGTTGTTTTAATCTTAGTTCAATACTTTTACCAGTTTGACCATAATAAACTTTATCGCATATTTTACAGGGAATCTTATAGACACATCCGTCAGCATTTTGGGGGAATTTTTATCAAAAGTCTTTTACTGTATCAAGATTTTTAAATACAACTTTGATATTAAAATTCTTAAGAAAAGAAGGCATATCAACCAAGTTTTCATGGTAAGGGAGAACCAACATATTTTTGGTTGAATAAGGTTGGTTGTCCCTTTTGGATTGTAAAAGTATTTCTAGCTATTTTAAAAGATTTATCAATTATGTTTCTTGGGTATTTTAAATCATTAGCTATTTCATAAATTTTAGAGATTTCTTCATCTATGAACTCTGGACTACAAATGCGTAAAGCTCTCAAAAACATAGAAGAAAAAAACCGACACTTTAACACTATCTTGATGTGAAGAGTAATAGTGTACATAGGAACAATTATTTGTAGGTTTTCTGTAAATTTTAAATTTAAAATCAATTTTTCCCCCTTTTAATAATAAAAACATCTAGGAAAGGCAATGAGTTATTTATTTTCAAATTCAACAGTAAAATTTATAGAATGAGCTGCTATTTAATTTAACAAGGAAATGGTTTATGTCTACATTTTTTGGCATAAGGCACAAAATGATCAACATATCTATACCATTTTTGCTCATTGGGAAGGATTGTGTTAAGCAATCTTGTTTCAAAAATTTTTCCCCTATATAAATTACTAAGAACAGGTGAAAGAGGATTTCCCATTGCCATACCAAACTACTGTGAGGTGTTTTCTTTGTTAGGGGATGTGACTGTGAGGTGTATTCTCCCCTTTATAAGCCTTCTTCTCACGTTTCCTTTTTTAGTTCCTTGATAATTTTTTAGTCCCGGGGTTTGGGAAAATTTTTTTATTTTTCCCTAGTGGTTGTTTTGCATATATATATATATTATTATATATATATATATATATATATATATATATATATATATATATATATATATATATATATATATATATATATATATATATATATATATATATATATATATATATTTGATTTAAAAATGGTCAATTAGCAAGAACTCATCTAAAAATTTAAATCCTTTTTAAAATTTTTTTTATACGTTTAAAAAAAATATTTTTTTTTTTTTTGTTAATGTAAGAATTTATAATTTTGTACCAAGAGAAAATTTGAAAACCTTTCCTTTAAACCCTTTTTACAACAAGCGCAATTTAATTTAGCCCCAACCCAACTAAATATATTTTAGATAGTTAATATTAATTTAATAATAAAAAAAAAGACAAAAGAAATATATTTTTTTGTTATGTTCAGAATGATTTTGGCGAAATTATTGCATACACAAATTTTCACTTGTCT
>WNWK01022164.1:0-32990 GCA_009830355.1 Cherax destructor
CTGCACTCTCTAGAAAGGCGTCGAATTAGGGGGGATATGATTGAGGTGTATAAATGGAAAACAGGAATAAATAAAGGGGATGTAAATAGCATGTTAAAAATATCCAGCCAAGACAGGACTCGCAGCAATGGCTTAAAGTTGGAAAAATTCAGATTCAGGAAGGATATAGGAAAGCACTGGTTTGGTAATAGAGTTGTGGATGAGTGGAACAAACTCCCGAGTACCGTCATAGAAACTGATGGTACACCCATCACAAGACTCACAGAGGGAAAATTCCTAGGAATCCACCTTGACAGTAGCCTTAAATTCCAAACACATATACAACAAATTTCCAAGAAAATCTCGAAGACAGTAGGCATATTATCAAAGATACGCTATTATGTACCTCAATCAGCTCTCCTTGCACTATATCATTCACTTATCTACCCGTATCTCACCTATGGAATCTGTGCATGGGGATCAACAACGTTAAATCACCTTAGACCACTCATAACAACAAAAGGCCGCAGTCAGAATGATAACAAATTCCCACTCTAGACAGCATACTCCACCAATATTCAAAAGTCTCAAACTACTCACCGTAAAGAACATTCATACCTACTCTTGTGCCTACTACATATATAAAACTTTACACTCTAATATAAACCCTCTGCTCAAAACTCTCCTCACCAACTTTAATAGGACCCATGACCACAACACAAGACACAGATCACTTTTTGATATACCCCGTGTTCATATCAACCTATGTAAAAATTCTATGCACATAAAGGGCCCCAGAATCTGGAATTCATTACCAGTAAATATTAAGATAATCTTGTCTGAAAATCAATTTAAGACTCAACTCAAAAACCACCTACTCACCCAAAACTAAATGATCATACTATAAACTACTTTGAAAAATGCTCGTTGTTACTTTCCTATACGATAATCTCAATTTTTAATAATATGTTACTATTATGTTACCCCCTACTCATAAGTTAATGTCAAAAATGCTCAATGTTATTTTCCTTAAGATAATCTCAATTCCATATTATCATTCAAGAATCTTAACACCTGTACAATCTAATATCTAATATCATTATATAATAATTTAAACAGTAAAATTTCCTCATATTGTAATTTTGAAAATAATTTTTAACTAGAATAAACTCAATAAATTTCTCTAATATTAACTACATAGTTTTTAAGGACTAGAATAAGCTGCCCCTAATGCCTTGGCATGTCAGTGGCTCTCCTTGCACTCAATTTACATTGTAACTACCGATACCTATGTAATCTGCAATGAAATAAAATTTGTTTGTTTGTTTGTTTGTTTGTTTGTTTGTTTGTTTGTTTAAAAATAGGTTAGATAAATACATGAGTTGGTGTGGGTGGGTGTGAGTTGGACCTGACTAGCTTGTGCAACTAGGTCAGATGCCATGCTCCTTCCTTAAGTGAATGAGATCTGACCTGACTAGGTTAGGGCATTGGCTTAAGCCGGTAGGAAAATTGGACCTGCCTCGCATAGGCCAGTAGGCCTGCTACAGTGTTTCTTTTTTCTTATGTTCTTATATTTATGCAATAGTTGCCTGTTTTCTGTTTGCGCAGTTGAACTTTTTATCGCTTTCTTCTTAAATTAATATTTTTTCCGTTGTGGAATTTTATAATTAGTTATTTTTTATGAAGAGAAGACAACCTAACTTAACCTAACATAACCGAAAAATTTGCTGCAAGCCTCCTAGCATACATAAGGGGGATTACCAATAGACCCCTGTCTGTCTTCAAGAAGGCACTGGACATGCACCTAAAGTCAGTACTTGACCAGCCGGGCTGTGGTTCGTATGTCGGGTTGCGTGCGACCAACAGCAACAGCCTGATTTATCAGGCCCTGTGCTACCATGAGGCCTCGCCACAGACCGGGCCGCGGGGGCGTTGACCCCTGATTATTTTCCTTAAGTTTTCCTTGTAGGAAGTTGCTGCCGTCTCTTATACGACCAACAAGTACAGTGATTTGATGTCTATGAGGAACTAGGAAAGTAATAAGAGAGGATAATGCAGTGATTCCACATTTTATGTTTGCGCATCAAAGCTTTTCATTTGTTTCCTTATATTTAATTTGTCGTCATTGTAGTATGTTATGATTTTTTTTCTGTAGAGGATAATCTAACTTAATTAAACATAATTCAACCTACCTTAAATAAAAAAAATAAAAAAAACGAGACGTTTGATGAAAAATTCATATTGTATTGCGATTATACGTTTTTATTGATTTAAACTTCAGGCGCTATTTGTCAGAACAGTCCCGCAGCTGCTCCACTGTTAGTAGCCCTTCCTGGTCCACTCCCGCAGCTGCTCCACTGTTAGTAGCCCTTCCTGGTCCACTCCCGCAGCTGCTCCACTGTTAGTAGCCCTTCCTGGTCCACTCCCGCAGCTGCTCCACTGTTAGTAGCCCTTCTGGTCCACCCGCAGCTGCTCCACTGTTAGTAGCCCTTCCTGGTCCACTCCGCAGCTGCTCCACTGTTAGTAGCCCTTCTGGTCCACTCCCCAGCTGCTCCACTGTTAGTAGCCCTTCCTGGTCCACTCCCGCAGCTGCTCCACTGTTAGTAGCCCTTCATGGTCCACGACCGCAGCTGCTCCACACTGTTAGTAGCCCTTCATGGTCCACTCCCGCAGCTGCTCCACTGTTAGTAGCCCTTCATGGTCCACTCCCGCAGCTGCTCCACTGTTAGTAGCCCTTCATGGTCCACTCCCGCAGCTGCTCCACTGTTAGTAGCCCTTCCTGGTCCATGACCGCATCTGCTCCACTGTTAGTAGCCCTTCATGGTCCACTCATGCAGCTGCTCCACTGTTAGTAGATCTTCCTGGTCCACGACCGCAGCTGCTCCACTGTTAGTAGCCCTTCATGGTCCACTCCCGCAGCTGCTCCACTGTTAGTAGCCCCTTCCTGGTCCATGACCTCATCCTGCCCACTGTTAGTAGCCCTTCATGGTCCACTCCATGCAGCTGCTCCACTGTTAGTAGATCTTCTGGTCCACCCTGCAGCTGCTCCACTGTTAGTAGCCCTTCATGGTCCACTCCCGCAGCTGCTCCACTGTTAGTAGCCCTTCATAGTCCTCTCCCGCAGCTGCTCCACTGTTAGTAGCCCTTCATGGTCCTTGCCCGCAGCTGCTCCACACTGTAAGTAGCCCTTCATGGTCCACTCCTGCAGCTGCTCCACACTGTTAGTAGCCCTTCATGGTCCACTCCTGCAGCTGCTCCACTGTTAGTAGCCCTTCATGGTCCACTCCCGCAGCTGCTCCACACTGTTAGTAGCCTTTCCTGGTCCACTCCCGCAGCTGCTCCACTGTTAGTAGCCCTTCATGGTCCTCGCCCGCAGCTGCTCCACACTGTAAGTAGCCCTTCATGGTCCACTCCTGCAGCTGCTCCACACTGTTAGTAGCCCTTCATGGTCCACTCCTGCAGCTGTTCCACTGTTAGTAGCCCTTCATGGTCCACTCCCGCAGCTGCTCCACACTGTTAGTAGCCTTTCCTGGTCCACTCCCGCAGCTGCTCCACACTGTTAGTAGCCCTTCATGGTCCACTCCCGCAGCTGCTCCACACTGTTAGTAGCCCTTCATGGTCCACTCCCGCAGCTGCTCCACACTGTTAGTAGCCCTTCATGGTCCACTCCCGCAGCTGCTCCACACTGTTAGTAGCCCTTCATGGTCCACTCCCGCAGTTGCTCCACACTGTTAGTAGCCCTTCATGGTCCACTCCCGCAGCTGCTCCACACTGTTAGTAGCCCTTCATGGTCCACTCCCGCAGCTGCTCCACACTGTTAGTAGCCTTTCCTGGTCCACTCCCGCAGCTGCTCCACACTGTTAGTAGCCCTTCATGGTCCACTCCCGCAGCTGCTCCACACTGTTAGTAGCCTTTCCTGGTCCACTCCCGCAGCTGCTCCACACTGTTAGTAGCCCTTCATGGTCCACGACCGCAGCTGCTCCACACTGTTAGTAGCCCTTCATGGTCCACTCCCGCAGCTGCTCCACACTGTTAGTAGCCCTTCATGGTCCACTCCCGCAGCTGCTCCACACTGTTAGTAGCCCTTCATGGTCCACTCCCGCAGCTGCTCCACACTGTTAGTAGCCTTTCCTGGTCCTCGCCCGCAGCTGCTCCACACTGTTAGTAGCTCTTCATGGTCCACGACCGCAGCTGCTCCACACTGTTAGTAGCCCTTCATGGTCCACGACCGCAGCTGCTCCACACTGTTAGTAGCCCTTCATGGTCCACTCCCGCATTTGCTCCACACTGTTAGTAGCCCTTAATGGTCCACTCCCGCAGCTGCTCCACACTGTTAGGAGCCTTTCCTGGTCCACGACCGCAGCTGCTCCACACTGTTAGTAGCCCTTCATGGTCCACTCCCGCAGCTGCTCCACTGTTAGTAGCCCTTCATGGTCCACTCCCGCAGCTGCTCCACTGTTAGTAGCCCTTCATGGTCCACGACCGCAGCTGCTCCACACTGTTAGTAGCCCTTCATGGTCCACTCCCGCAGCTGCTCCACTGTTAGTAGCCCTTCATGGTCCTCGCCCGCAGCTGCTCCACACAGTTAGTAGCCTTTCCTGGTCCACTCCCGCAGCTGCTTCACAGTTAGTAGCCTTTCCTGGTCTGCGACCGAATGGATATTCCTCATTTTGGGGCCTAGTGCCTAGGCCTTTTGTGTATCCATATGCTCTTGCGTTACCGTCCACAGGATGGATATGGGGTGCACAATAAACTAGCCACTTCGGTGGCAAAATCTAAAAAAATCTCTGAACAAGGACACTTCTGACTCTGTCTCTTGTACCATGTCATTCACTTATACAAGAAACAGCACCGGCCCTAGGATTGATCTTCGTTGAAATCCTCTCCAGGTATTCTACATGTATAACCCCACTCGTCACATGCTCCCATTCCGACAACTCATCACGGACCATTACTCGTTATTTCTTTCCTGTCAGGTATGCCCTGATTCACTGTGGTGCTTTTCCTGTTATTCTTGCCTGCTCCTCTAGCAGGAGCAGTTCAGTGTTAAAAGCCTTCTTACAATCCTGAAGCAGTGCTGGTTGTCTTGTATGGACCACTTCTTTCACCAGCTCCACCGCTCTTCTCCTGATAATCTTCATAACTTTACATTCTACACATGTCAGTGACAGTGGTATGTAGTTTAGCACTGCCTGTCTGTCTCCTTTCTTGAAAATTATGACTACATTTCCTGTCTTCCACACCTCTGGCAGTTGCCCTTTGGCAATAGACGTGTTGAAGATTGTTACTAGTTTCACACACAGTGCCTCTGCTTCCTCTCTTAGGACCCATGGAGATATTTTCTAGTCCAACTGCCTTCCCGGTATCTGGTCTTTCTGCCTCTTTTGAGAGTACCTCCTTAAATCTCACAGATTTCCTAGTCATTCATTGATTGTGAGATCCCTTTCTACCTTCTTCAGCCTGATTACCTGGTACCTGACTGTTGTCTTCCTCCTGATGTGGCTATGTAACAACTTTGGTCGGATTTGGTTGTCAGTGCTATGCCATTCTCAGGTTGTACTTAAGCCACCTTTCTTATCCATGCATACTCGTTTCTGGCTTCTGAGCCTTTAGTACTTTTTCCATGCTTTAGCCCTTTTAGTACTTTTTCCATGCTTTAGGCTTTGGCGTGTCTATACCTCTGGTTAGCAATAATCTAAAGCCAAGGCAACAGTGAGTGTTGGCAATAAAGCGAACAGAATTCTTCGCTTCATATCAAGAGGGTTAAATAGGAGTCCTCAGGTTATTCTTCAATTGTATACATCGTTGTTTAGGTCTCATTTAGATTATGCGGCATAGTTCTAGTCACTATATTACAACAAATTAAGGATGTTATGATTGAGGTGTATAAATGGAAAACAGGAATAAATGAAGGGGATGTAAATAATATGATAAAAGTATCTAACGAATACAGGACTCGCAGCAATGGGTTCAAGATGAAAAAAACTTTGATATAGAAAGGATACAGGAAAGCATTGGTTTGATAATAGAGTTGTGAATGAGTGGAACAAACTCCCGAGCACCGTCATTGAAGCTGTAACCTTGTATTGCTTTAAAAATAGGTTAGACAAGTACATTAGTGTGTGTGTGAGTTGGAACTGACTAACTTGGGCCAGTTCTTATGTTCCCATTGTTTCCATTGCTCCTGGGTACAAACTTCCCATTTACTCTTCTTACCCTCTAGTTCTCTCTCCCACTCTACTTCATATAGAAATTGGCACACGCCTGTGTAGTCCCTTCTTTTGAAGTTTTGCTTCTCACGTCCTTCCCATGCTGCTTCACTCTCTACTGTTACTTCTAGAAGGTTTGAAACTCAGGATCGTGTGAATGCCAAGGGGCCTTTCATATATAATATCCCATATGTCAGAACTACTCAGGTCCAGCTTGCTGGTTCATCCTCTTCTCTCTTTCTCTGGTCGTATCTTTAACATGTTGATGCATAAAGTTGTTAAGTAAAAGGACACAAATGCAACTAATGTGACATTTTATTGTGGCAACGTTTCGCTCTCCAGGAGCTTTATTCCTGGTCCTTGTCCATGGGTCAGGGAGGTTAGAAGGGTTGGGGGTATGTAAAGTGGGTGGAATTTTGTGAAGGGCAACTGCGAGGAAGGTATCTGGGCTGAGGGAAATGGAGACTGTGGGTGTAGAGTATTGTGGAAATTTATTGAGACAAAAAAAATCCACCGTCGGGTTTGCAGTTAAATAATTTTATGCTGTTGTCGCAGTAACCCTTAACATCCTTCCCCCAAAACAATAACACTAGATCGCTGCAAAATATAGTGTACAAATAATAAGATTAATATACTAATTGATAAATGTGGACCTTAAGGACGATTTCATTAGGCTTAAGTTCTTAGTAAATATTAGAATTAATAATGTAGCCTTAAACATTTATATTATGTTACATTAGGTAATGAGATTACACCTATTGAGGTAGCTAGCAACTCCATCCTTGGATTGAGGCAGGAAGGGGATAGCGGAGGTAGAATCCTCCTTCTGGAAAAAGCCAGCGGTCGGTCAACATCTCTAGGGAGCTACCAGCTTAGTGATCACCCTGTCTTCAAAATACTTCCTGGTGACCAACAATAAAGTTTGGAGAGGCTTTCACGAAGTATGGCATGTATTTATCTCTTCCCAGGCCCCCCGTAGTAAGACAATTTCTTACTTTTCTCCTAGTATTAGTTGGCCAACAATATTTTGGGAAACGTGGGATATTTGAACTTCGGGTTATTCACAGGCATATACCCAATACATTTTTGAGTAACTACCCTATGAATATCAATCCGGAAGTAGTAGTATATATATATATATATATATATATATATATATATATATATATATATATATATATATATATATATATATATATATATATATATATATATGAGAGAGTAATTGTGGTAGGGGACCTAAATGCTAAAGTGGGAGAAACATGCAGAGAGGGTGTGGTAGGTAAGTTTGGGGTGCCAGGTGTAAATGATAATGGGAGCCCTTTGATTGAACTTTGTATAGAAAGGGGTTTAGTTATAGGTAATACATATTTTAAGAAAAAGAGGATAAATAAGTATACAAGATATGATGTAGGGCGTAATGACAGTAGTTTGTTGGACTATGTATTGGTAGATAAAAGACTGTTGAGTAGACTTCAGGATGTACATGTTTATAGAGGGGCTACAGATATATCAGATCACTTTTTAGTTATAGCTACAGTGGGAGTAAAAGGTAGATGGGATACAAGGAAAATAGAATCAGTAAGTAAAAGAGAGGTGAAGGTTTATAAACTAAAAGAGGAGGCAGTTAGGGTAAGATATAAACAACTATTGGAGGATAGATGGGCTAGTGAGAGGTAGGCAATGGGGTCGAAAATGTATGGGGTAGATTTAAAAATGTAGTGTTAGAGTGTTCAGCAGAAGTTTGTGGTTACAGGCGAGTGGGTGCGGGAGGAAGAGGAGCGATTGGTGGAATGATGATGTAAAGAGAGTAGTAAGGAGAAAAAGTTAGCATATGAGAGGTTTTTACAAAGTAGAAGTGATGCAAGGAGGGAAGAGTATATGGAGAGAAAAAGAGAGGTTAAAAGAGTGGTGAAGCAATGTAAAAGAGAGCAGATGAGAGAGTGGGTGAGATGTTATCAGCAAATTTTGTTGAAAATAAGAAAAAGTTTTGGAATGAGATTAATAAGTTGAGGAAGCCTAGAGAACAAATGGATTTGACAGTTAAAAATAGGAGAGGAGAGTTATTAAATGGAGAGTTAGAGGTATCGGGAAGATGGAGAGAATATTTTGAGGATTTGTTAAATGTTGATGAAGACAGGGAAGCTGTGATTTCGTGTGTAGGGCAAGGAGGAATAACATCTTGTAGGAGTGTGGAAGAGCCAGTTGTGGGTGTAGGGAAGTTCGTGAGGCAGTGGGTAGAATGAATGGGGGTAAGGCAGCTGGGATTGATGGGATAAAGATAGAAATGTTAAAAGCAGGTGGGGATATAATTTTGGAGTGGTTGGTGCTATTATTTAATAAATGTATGGAAGAGGGTAAGGTACCTAGGGATTGGCAGAGAGCGTGTATTGTTCCTTTGTATAAAGGCAAAGGGGACAAAAGAGAGTGCAAAATTATAGGGAATAAGTCTGTTGAGTGTACCTGGTAAAGTGTATGGTAGAGTTATTATTGAAAGAATTAAGAGTAAAACAGAAAGCAGGATAGCAGATGAACAAGGGGGCTTTAGGAAAGGTAGGGGTGTGTAGACCAAGTGTTTACAGTGAAACATATAGGTGAACAGTATTTGGATAAGGGTAAAGATGTTTTGTGGCATTTATGGATTTGGAAAAGGCGTATGATAGGGTAGATAGGGGGCAATGTGGCAGATGTTGCAGGTGTATGGAATAGGAGGAAGGTTACTGAAAGCAGTGAAGAGTTTTTATGAGGATAGTGAGGCTCAGGTTAGAGTGTGTAGGAGGGAAGGGACTATTTCCCAGTAAAAGTGGGCCTTAGACAAGGATGTGTGATGTCACCGTGGTTGTTCAATATATTTATAGATGGGGTTGTAAGAGAAGTGAATGCGAGGGTCTTGGCAAGAGGTGTTGGGCTAAAAGATAAAGAAGCAAATACAAAGTGGGAGTTGTCACAGTTGCTTTTTGCTGATGACACTGTGCTTTTGGGAGATTCTGAAGAGAAGCTGCAGAGGTTGGTGGATGAATTTGGTAGGGTGTGTAAAAGAAGAAAATTGAAAGTGAATATAGGAAAGAGTAAGGTGATGAGGATAACAAAAAGAATAGGTGACGAAAGATTGGATATCAGATTGGAGGAGAGAGTATGGAGGAGGTGAATGTATTCAGATATTTGGGAGTGGACATGTCGGCGGATGGGTCTATGAAGGATGAGGTGAATCATAGAATTGATGAGGGGAAAAGGGTGAGTGGAGCACTTGGAGTCTGTGGAGACAAAGAACCTTGTCCATGGAAGTAAAGAGGGAATGTATGAGAGTATAGTTATACCAACGCTCTTATATGGGTGTGAAGCATGGGTGATGAATGTTGCAACGAGGAGAAGGCTGGAGGCAGTGGAGATGTCATGTCTGAGGTCAATGTGTGGTGTGAATATAATGCAGAGAATTCGGAGTTTGGAAATTAGGAGGAGGTGCGGGATCACCAAAACGATTGTCCAGAGAGCTGAGGAGGGGTTGTTGAGGTGGTTTGGACATGTAGAGAGAATGGAACGAGACAGAGTGACTTCGAGAGTGTATAAATCTGTAGTGGAGGGAAGGCGGGGTAGGGGTCGGCCTAGGAAAGGTTGGAGGGAGGGGTAAAGGAAGTTTTGTGTGCGAGGGGCTTGGACTTCCAGCAAGCATGTGTGAGCGTATTTGATAGGAGTGAATGGAGGCATATGGTTTTTAATACTTGACGTGCTGTTGGAGTGTGAGCAAAGTAACATTTATGAAGGGATTCAGGGAAACCGGCAGGCCGGACTTGAGTTCTGGAGATGGGAAGTACAGTGCCGGCACTCTGAAGGAGGGGTGTTAATGTTGCAGTTTTATAACTGTAGTGTAAAGCACCCTTCTGGCAAGACAGTGATGGAGTGAATGATGATGAAAGTTTTTCTTTTTCGGGCCACCCTGCCTTGGTGGGAATCGGCCGATGTGTTAAAAAAAAAAAAAATATATATATATATATATAATATGGTACAAAAGATTTAAGAGATACATTGTTGATATAAAGATGGCATATACAGTACACGAGGTGTGAGAGATACATGTCTAGTACATATTGTTACATGTTTGTCACTGATTATAATGCGAAAATCTCATTCAGCTCTCCGAGCTGGGGCGCGTGCCCAGAATACAGCATGCATTACCCCTCTGAACAGCAGCACTGAGTCGCTGGAACTGAAAACTAGCTGCCCTGTGATCCCTAGTTACCCTGTTGAGTCTTTTGCCCAGCTCCTTGAGGAACTTAGATGCACTCTTTCCCCATGAGCCAAGGGTCTCTGAGCCTATGGGAACAAACATATAATGATGGGCAAGTTCTCCATATTTTCTCGACTTCTGGGACTCCCTGAAGGTGGCAGCTGCCCCTCCTTCCTCCCTGGTGTATTGGAGATAGGTATCAGCCAAGGTAGATGCACATGTGTAGTCCCACACCACCTGCTTGCCGTCTGTCCAGGCTTGAAGAATGATACCATCTGGACGCTTTTGACTGCTATCAGATCTGCATAGTTGGGGTGGCTCCCTTACTGCTGGGCATCCGACTGTTGTGAGGCTCCTCTTGATATTGTTATTAACCTCTTCATGTCTTCCAATCTTTCCCTCGGATTTACGACACACAAGACCATGGTACCCGAATCGGTCTGCTGCTTTACTGCCACAATGTTCGGCGAGAATAGGGGCGGCAAGTCGAAGGCCAACACCAATGCGGATGGTCTGTGGGTCGAGGCGTGTGCCAAGGCTGGAGAGTTGGGAACAGCCAAAGGAAAGTCCCCTGCATGAGGAGCTCTCACTGCAAGGAGGCGGGCTCTATCATTCATATATATATATATATATATATATATATATATATATATATATATATATATATATATATATATATATATATATATATATATATGCTTAAAATTCGCAAGAACAGGCGAAATATTCACAAACACTGATCTCTGGCCGAAGGAGACTCGAACCTACGAACCTTGCAACAAGGTACGCAGTGCTTTACCGACCGTACCACACTGACCAGTACCTTGGCGCCCAGCTCACGCCACGTATTACATTCCCCCTAGCACTGGAGCTAGTCGTGTTGCAATCCTTGGCACTTTCTATAATTTGTTGACGTGCTTGACCAGGTGTGGGTTCCAAACTGGTGCTGCATTCTCCAGTATGGGCCTGACGTACACGATGTACAGAGTCTTGAACGAATCATTTCTGAGGTATCGGAATGCTATTCTTAGGTTTGCCAGGCGCCCATAGCTGGTAGATGTGTGCCTCAGGAAATGTGCTTGGTATTATACTCACCCCAAGATCATTTTCCTTGAGTGAGGTTTGCAGTCTTTGGCCACCTAGCCCATACTCTCTTTGCGGTCTTCTTTGCCCTTCTCCGATCTTCATGACTTTACATTTGGCGGGGTTAAATTCGAAGAGCCAGATGCTGGACCAGGCTTTCAGCCTGTCCAGGTCTCTTCGTAGTCCTGCCTGATTCTCATCCGATTAAATTCTCCTCATTAACTTCTCATCATCTGCAAACAGGGACACTTCTGAGTCTGTCCCTTCTGTCATGTCAATCACATATACCAAAAATAGCACTGGTCCTAGGACTAACCCCCTGTGGAACCCCGCTCATCACAGGCGCCCACTCTGACACCTCGTCACGTACCATGACTCGTTGTTGTCTCTCTATCTGGTATTCTCTGATCCATTGCAGTGCCCTTCCTGTTGTGCGTGCCTGATCCACTAGCTTTTGCACTAATCTCTTGTGAGGAACTGTGTCGAAGGCCTTCCTGCAGTCCAAGAAAATGTAGTGTACCCACCCCTGTCTCTCGTGTCTTACTAGTAAGTAAGTTTATTCAGGTATTTGTGTACATAAGAACATAAGAATATAAGAAAGAAGGAACACTGCAGCAGGCCTACTGGCCCATGCGAGGCAGGTCCAAATCTCCAACCGGCTTAAGCCAATGCCCCGACCCAGCCAGGTCAGGTTACATTCACTTAAGGAAGGAGCATGGCATCTGACCTAGTGTCTAATTTATCAGCACAAGCTAGTCAGGACCAACTCACACCCACCCGCACCCACTCATATATTTATCTAGCCGACCACCTGGAGCTACCATCTCCAGGTAGTCAGGTTACTTCCACTTAAGTAATTAGTACGGCATCTGACCTAGTAGCACAAGCTAGTCAGGTCCCACTCACACCCACCCACACCCACTCATGTATTTATCTAACCTATTTTTAAAGCTACACATCGTCTTAGCTTCTATGACGGTACTCGGGAGTTTGTTTCACTCATCCACATCTCTATTACCAAACCAGTGCTTTCCTATATCCTTCCTGAATCTGAACTTTTCCAACTTGAAACCATTGCTGCGAGTCCTGTCTTGGCTGGATATTTTCAGCACGCTATTTACATCCCCTTTATTTATTCCTGTTTTCCATTTATACACCTCAATCATATCCCCCCTAGTTCTACGCCTTTCTAGAGAGTGCAGATTCAAGGCCCTCAGTCTATCCTCAAAGGGAAGATTTCTGATACATGGGATCAACTTTGTCATCCTCCTCTGTACGTTTTCCAGTGCATTTATATCCATTCTGTAATACGGTGACCATAATCTTAATGATGCCTAACCAAAGATATAAAGAGTTGAAGAACAACCTGAGGACTTCTATTATTTATACTTCTTGATATGAAGCCAAGGATTCTGTTAGCTTACATTAAATTCTGCCACTTCTCCGACCACTGCATCAGTCTATTCAAATCATCCTGGAGTGCTCTAATGTCCTCATTTGAATGAATTGGACGATCTATTTTGGTGTCATCAGCAAATTTACTTATGTTGCTATTTATACCTCATCTATGTCGTTTATATAAATTGTAAACAACAGGGGGCCCAAAACTGACCGCTGTGGAACACCGCATGAGACGTGCCCCCATTCTGATTTCTCTCCATTTATGCAAACTCTCTGCCGCCTATTTGTCAACCATGCCTCTACCCAGGAAAAAATTTCTCCTCCTATTCCGTGTGCCTTAAGTTTCCTCAGTAGCCTCTGATGTGGAACTTTATCGAAAGCCTTACTGAAGTCCATATACACAATATCATATTCATTACCATGATCTACCTCCTCAAACACCTTAGTGAAAAAAGTTAGTAAATTCGTAAGACAGGAACGCCCCTTTGTAAAACCGTGTTGAGATTCATTAATCAATTTATGCTTTTCAAGATGGCTACGAATTGCCTCTGCAATTATTGACTCCATAAATTTACCAACTATGGAGGTAAGGCTTATTGGTCTATAGTTCGAAGCTAAAGACCTGTCACCTGCCTTGTAAATAGGTATTACATTTGCCCTTTTCCACTTGTCTGGCACTATGCCAGTTTGTAGTGATATATTGAAAAGATTTGCCAAAGGTTTGCTAAGTTCCTCATTACATTCCTTTAAAACTCTTGCAAACAGTTCATCAGCGCCTGGGGATTTGTTAGGTTTTAATTTCTCTATTTGTCTGAGGACCATGTGCCTAGTTACCCCAATCGAGCATAGTCTATTATCTTCCTGTTCTACATAATTTATTATTTCTGGAATTCTGCTAGTATCTTCCTGAGTAAAAACTGATAGTAAAAAGTATTTCTAGCTGTTTTAAAGGATTTATCAATTACGTTTCTTGGGTATTTTAGATCATTAGCTATTTCATAAATTTTGGATATTTCCTCATCTATGAACTCTGGACTACAAATACGTAAAGCTCTCAAAAACATTGATGAGAAAACAAACAGTTTATCTCTATCTTGATGTGAAGAATAATAGTGAACATAGGAACAGTTATTTGTAGGTTTTCTGTAAATTTAAAATTTAAAATCATTGGTACCTTTAATAATTAAAACATCTAGAAAAGGCAATGAGCTATTTACTTCGAACTCAACAGTAAAATTTAAAGAATGGGCTAAGCTATTTATTTTAACAAGGAAATGGTTTATGTCTACATTCTTAAACATAGGACACAAAATATCATCGGCATATCTAAACCACTTAGCACTAATAGGAAGGATTGTGTTAAGCAATCTTGTTTCAAAAAATTCTATGTATAAATTACTAAGAACAGGTGAAAGAGGATTTCCCATTGCCATACCAAACTTCTGAGTGTAAAACTCATCATTAAATACAAATTTTTCATCAACAATACAAATTTTAATAAGTTTAATGATAGTGGGAACTAGCAAAGGTAACTCATAATTATCAAGTTCTTCAGATAAGAAACTTAATAAATCCTCAACTGGAACTTTTGTAAACAAGGAAGTAACATCAAAACTATGTTGAAATCATTTAAGTCAGTCAAGGTGCTTAATTTATCAACTAAATCTATGTAGTTTTTAATGTTAAAGTTAGAATTTTTTCCAACAATGGGGCTCAAAATATCAACAAGCAATTTAGATCTTTTATAAGAAACTGATCCTACAGAGTTAATAAATGGTCTAACTGGATTACCTGGTTTGTGTGTTTTTATTAATCCATACATCTAGGGTAAAGATGGATTAGTGGAAGTAAATTTTTAATTAATTCATCTTTGCCTTTCAGTAGAAGTTTCATTGATTTATTGAAATTTCTGTTAACAGTTTCTAAGGGATTCTTTCGAAGTTTAGAATAGGTTTCAGTATCATCTAGGAGATTATTCATTTTATCTTGGTAATCATTTTCTTTCAAAATTACTATTGCATTTCCTTGCTGTTATCTGTGTAGGACCCATCTAGTCTAAGTAGGGGCCCAATACTGGATGTTGTTCTCGACTTTGATTTGGCATAAAAAAAAAAAATATTTTTGATTTCTTTCAATTTCATTTATGGCTTTTAGTTCTTCCCGCATTTCTTGACTCCTGTAAAATTCCTTTAGCTTTGGTTCAATGTTTGCTATTTCTCTGACCAGTGCCTTCCTACGTATTCCAGATATATTGGCCTCTTTTAGCAGCTCTGTTATTCTTTGCCTTCACCTGTATAGGGAGCACCTGTAGACAGCCTTGCTATCTGCATAGACAGCCATGCTGTCTGCCTGTCGAGCATATGCTGTCTGCCAGCTGAGTTCTTATTTTGCGCCATGCTTATGCTGCCACCTATAGGCCTATACCCACGTCACTTTGCTCCACCATGTTCCTTCCTCACTTGGCGCCCAGGGATCACTCAGACAACAAGGTCTACTCCTCTCTCCCTCGCAAGGCATGACCCACCTGGGCCATGGCCACTAACACAGCCTGTGTACCTCGCACTTTATATTAATAAAGTAGAAGCCTCCGAAGCCTTATCATTGCATTCCCGCTACCAAGAAGAAGAAGACGCCAAATAATCGTCGTTATAAATGGTGGAAGCGGTGGTCGCAGCTGATGTGTTCACCCCAAGGAGGGAAGGAAGAGGAATGAAGTTTGTCTTCACTTCATCAGCCTACACAAGAAGCATCCATCTTTCAACGAGTTATCCTGATGTCGTGTCTGCAAATCTCAACATCCAGACACAGGTACAAGCAGGATTCAGGCCGAAATTTGCCTAATTTCTCCAAGAAATGGCGTCACTGACTTCACGCCACAGTGTCCCACACTGTTTCTCAGTCACATGCTCAGCCTTATCAGCATGTTCTGCAGTTGTTCAGCCCAGCACAGTTATTTCAGCAAAGTCAGAGGTGAGTTTGTGGTGATGTGTCCAGTGTGAGTGTTCCTCCCCGAGTTTGTGGGTAGGTGGGAATGGCCGGGTTCTCGCCTACTCACCCACACTCTACCATAACACTCATGCGCCGACTCTCACCACTCACTGCCCACTCCCTCTATGCTGTTTTCTGTGAATTTCCTTGCGAATTCTTGCCAGAGCTGTGTATCCGAGTGTCCGAGGCCACTCAAAGCCACGTGGCTTACTCCACGTGGGATGATCACCAAGCCACGTGATCTGCAAGCCACATGGGGTGATCACAAGCCATGTGGATTACCAAGCCATGTGGATCACCAAGCCACATGGATCATCAAGCCACATGGATCTCCAAGCCATGTGGATCACCAAGCCACGTGGATCATCAAGCCACGTGGATCTCCAAGCCACGTGGATCAGCAAGCCAAGTGGGGTGTGACCATGCCATGTGGGTTAAGCCAGATCCCAAGCCACATGTGGTCTGCTGCCGCATCAACCCATGACGTCACCATGCTGCTGATGTCACAATGCTGCAGACTCCACGACATCACTCCACTGCGATGTCACCCCATGACATTCGTCACGACGTCACTCCACTGATGTCACTCACGATGTCACCCCATGACATCCATCATGACGTCACTCCAGAACGTCACCTCGCGACATTACCCATGATGTTGCCTGATGTAACTTCGCGATGTCACCCCATGACATCCATCACGATGTCACTCCAGGACGTCACCTCGCGACGTCACCCACGATGTCTGCTGACGTCACTCGCGATGTCACTCCATGACATCACATGACGTCACGCCTGACATCACCCATATGATGTCCCGAGTGTTCTAGTTTCACAGTAAGCATTTTATTTTCATTATTTTTGAGAAGTTTGAGAGAAGATATAAGTCGAGTGTTCGATATAAGTCGAGTGTTCATTAATTGCTCTCAGTCAGTGTTCTCACATGTTCGAATATTGCTTGTGTCGATTTTTGCACAGAAAAGCGTTATTTGCTAGTAAGCCTTGTTGTACCGCATGTGCAGTATGTGTGCAGTTTCTCGTGTGTCCTATGTAGCACCTGTGTGTTACTTTGTCACCCTGTGTGACCCGCGCCACGCGCGCTTGACAGCTGACATTTGTCAAGTCCAGGCGTCAGTTTCGAGCGTCCGAGCGCCCTGTACAGAAAGCTCTTATTGTTCGCCACTCGTAGATGCCTCTGCTGAATCGTACCCGTGATGATTCTCCCATCGAGGCCCATTCCAGATCACCACCTACACCGTCAGTCCAGTTATTGTCGACCGACCTGTCTGGGGACGCTTAGATCCATCCTCTTCTGTAACTTCAACTGTCGAGAGATGACACTCGTCATGCCGCAGTTGAGCCTGTCGGCAGGCGACTGTCAGCCTCGTGTCACAGCTTCAGTGAGCAGCCTGCACAAAGATGATGTCACTTTGTTGTTTCGCAGAGTAATCCCTGTCACAACTCACTTCACACTCGCAAGCAGCAAGAGCTCCAGTGACAGTACCAGTCGAGGAATGTCCTCCTGAGTCGCTTGTCAGCAGAAGTCCTGCCCAGTTGCAACTACTGACGACGCCTCACTCAAGAGAACCAGCAGGTTGTGCCCCAGGTTGAGTGAACCCTGCAACGACTACTATGATGTCTGCTTCACCGTCCCAGAGGAGACCGTACCCTGTTACATCACAGCTCAGCCGCAGCTATGTCTCCTGTGTTGCAGTATGTGTCCAGACGCAGGAAGGCGTGCAGTGCTGCATCGACGCTCACTGCCTTAGACCACGAATCACACCATTTTTTTCTTCCCTCTCTGGAGGAAGTTTTTTTTTTCTATGTCCATATGTTTATGTATATATGTATTTTTCTTTCGTGTTATGTGACCTGTTCTTGCGAGAGAGAGACAGAGTTTTTTTTTACCACGATTCATGGTCAGGGTCGACCATGGGTGCATGGCCGAGTGATGTAGACAGCCTTGCTGTCTGCATAGACAGCCATGCTGTCTGCCTGCTGAGCAAATGCTGTCTACCAGCTGAGTTCTTATTTCGCGCCATGCTTGTGCTGCCACCTATTGGCCTATACCCACGTCACTTTGCTCCACTATGTTCCTTCCTCACTTGGCGCCCAGGCATCACTCAGACAACAAGGTCTACTCCTCTCTCCCTTGCAAAGCATGGCCCACCCGGCCCATGGCCACTAACACAGCCTGTGTACCTCGCACTTTATATTAATAAAGTAAAAGCCTCCGAAGCCTTATCATGGCATTCAAGCTACCAAGAAGAAGACGCCAAATAATCGTCGTTATACGCCTTTCTCTTTCTAGTTTACATCTTCTCTTCCGTTTCATTAAAGGAATATGCCTTGAGCATACCTCGAGTGCTACAGAGTTAATTAGTTCTAGAGATAGGTTTGGGTCCTTGTTCCTTAGGCTATCTTCCCAGTTTATATCATTTATGACTTGGTTTACTTGGTCCCACCTTATGTTTTTGTTGTTGAAGTTGAATTTTGTTGGTCTGGGGCCCCGCGCATACATGAACCTCTATTATGTTGTTATCTGAGTATATTGTTTTTTATATGGTAATATATAGTATCAGATCATCATTGTTAGTGAAGATGAGGTCCAGTGTATTCTCGAATCTTGTTGGCTCTATTATTTGCTGGTTTAAGATGAATTTGGCGCTGCATTTAAAAGCTCGTGTGTGAGAGTTTTCATCTGAGCTGCCTCCTGGGGTTATCTCTGCTACAGCATTTTTGCTACATTCCTCCATTTTAGGTGCCTTAGGTTGAAATATCCCAGGAGCAAGATGTTGGGGGCAGTAGCTGGAAGATTTTCCGGACAGTGATCAATTTTCAATAGCTGTTCCTGTAATTGTTAGGACGTTGCATCCGGAGACTTGTATAAAACCACAATGACCAGGTTTTGGTTCTCGATCTTTACTGCCAAAATTTCAACTACATCATTTGAGGCATTTAATAGTTCCGAGCATATCAGTGACTCTGTGACGTACAGGCCAGCCCTATTTCCCCTTTTTCCTGTTCACTCTTTCCAGGTATACTCTGTTGAGTATACCTGGTAAAGTGTATGGTAGAGTTATAATTGAAAGAATTAGGAGTAAGCCGGAGAGCAGGATAGAAGATGAACAAGGAGGCTTTAGGAAGGGTAGGGGGTGTGTAGACCAAGTGTTTGCAGTGAAACATATAGGTGAACAATATTTAGAAAAGGGTGAAGAGATGTTTGTGGCATTTATGGATTTGGAAAAGGCATACGATAGGGTGGATAGGGGGCAATGTGGCAGATGTTGCAAATGTATGGAATAGGAGGTAGGTTATTGAAAGCGGTGAAAAGTTTTTACGAGGATAGTGAGGCTCAGGTTAGAGTATGTAGGCGAGAGGGAGATTATTTCCCAGTAAAAGTAAGCCTTAGACAGAGATGTGTGATGTCACTGTGGTTGTTCAATATATTTAAAGATGAAGTTGTAAGAGAAGTGAATGTTCGAGTGTTGGCAAGAGGTGTGGAGTTAAAAGATAAAGAATCTAACACAAAGTGGGAGTTGTCACAGTTGCTCTTTGCTGATGACACTGTGCTTTTGGAAGATTCTGAAGAGAAGTTGCAGAGGTTGGTGGATGAGTTTGGTAGGGTATGTAAAAGAAGGAAATTAAAAGTGAATATAGGAAAGAGTAAGGTGATGAGGATAAAAAAAAATTAGATAACGGAAGATTGGATATCAGATTGGAGGGAGAGAGTATGGAGGAGATGAATGTGTTCAGATATTTGGGTGTGGATGTATCAGCAGATGGGTATATGAAGGATGAGGTGAATCATAGAATTAGCGAGGGAAAAAAGGTGAGTGGTGCACTGAGGAGCTTATGGAGACAGAGAACTTTATCCCTGAAAGCAAAGAGGGGAATGTATGAGAGTATAGCTATACCAACACTCTTGTATGGGTGTGAGACATGGGTTGTGAATGTTGCAACAAGGAGAAGGCTGGAGGCAGTGGAGATGTCATGTCTGAGGTCAATGTGTGGTGTGAATATAATGCAGAGAATCCGTAGTTTAGAGGTTAGGAGGAGGTATGGGATTACCAAAACTATTATCCAGAGATCTGAGAAGGGGTTATTGAGGTGGTTTGGACATATAGAGAGGATGGAACAAAATAGAATGACTTCGAGAGTGTATAAATCTGTAGTGGAGGGAAGGCGGGGTAGGGGTCGGCCTAGAAAGGTTGGAGGGAGGGGTAAAGGCAGTTTTGAGTGCGAGGGCTTGGACTTCCAGAAAGCGTGCGTGAGCGTGTTAGATAGAAGCGAATGGAGACAAATGGTTTTAGGACTTGACGTGCTGTTGGAGTGTAGGCAAGGTAACATTTATGAAGGGATTCAGGGAAACCGGCAGGCCGGACTTGATTCCAGGAAATGAGAAGTATAGTGCCGGCACTCTGAAGGAGAGGTGATAATGTTGCAGTTTTGTAGCTGTAGTGTAAGCACGACTCTGGCAAGACAGTGATGGAGTGAATGATGAAGAAAGTTTTTCTTTGTCAGGCCACCCAGCCCTGGTGGGAAACGGCATATGTGTAATAAAAAAAATCATTTGAGGCATTTAATAGTTCCGAGCATATCAGTGATTCTGTGACGTACAGGCCAGCCCCATTCTCCCTTTTTTCCTGTTCACTCTTTCGCATTTGTATGGGCAATAACCCGGGATCCATATTTCATTGTCAAGGTGATCCTTTATGAGGATCTCTGTGAAAACTGTGAACATTGCGTTTGACTCTGTGAGCAGTCCACGGATGTAAGGTATTTTGTTGCTCGTTGCTGGCTTTAGACCCTGTATATTTGCGAAGATGAATGTCGTCGTATTGGTGGTTTGGGGGAGGTTTCTTTTTCCTGGCACTAATATCTGTTGTTTTGGAATGCGGGCCATTGACTGTCTACCTGGAGAGAATTCCAGGGGTCAACGCCCCCGCGGCCCGGTCTGTGACCAGGCCTCATGTTGGACCAGAGCCTGATCAACCAGGCTGTTACTGCTGGGAAGCAGTTGAACAATCTTGGGCCCCTGACACTTATTGTGTTGTCCCTCAACGTGCTAGTGGCACCCTGCTCTTCATTGGGGGATGTTACATCGCCTGCCGAGTCTTTTGCTTTCGTAGGGAGTGATTTTTGTGTGCAAGTTTGGTACTAAGCCCTCGAGAATTTTCCATGTGTATATAATAATGTATCTCTCCCGCCTGCGTTCTAGAGAGTACAGGTTTAGGAACTTCAAGCATTCCCAGTAGTTGAGGTGGTTTATCGCACTTATGCGTGCAGTGAAGGTTCTCTGCACATTTTCAAGGTCAGCAATTTCACCCGCCTTGAAAGGTGCAGTTAGTGTGCAGCAATATTCCAGCCTAGATAGAACAAGCGATCTGTAAAGTGTCAACATGGGCTTGGCATCCCTGGTTTTGAAGGTTCTCATTATCCATCCTGTCATTTTCGAGCAGATGCAATTGCTACTTTGTTATGGTCCTTGAAGGTGAGATCCTCTGACATGATCACTCCCAGGTCTTTGACATTAGTTTTCGCTCTATTGTGTGGTTGGAATTAGTTTTGTACTCCGATGGATTTTAATTTCTTCACGTTTTCCGTATCTGAGTAATTGAAATTTCTCATCATTGAACTTCATATTGTTTTCTGCAGCCCATTTAAAGATTTGGTTTATGTCTGCTTGGGGTCTAGCCGTGTCTTCAACGGTGGACACCGTCATACAGATTCAGTGTCATCTGCAAGGAAGACACAGCACTGTGGCTTATATCACTGTCAATGTCTGATATGAGGATGAGGAATAGGATGGGAGCAAGTACTGTGCCTTGTGGAACAGAGCTTTTCACAGTAGCTGCCTCAGACTTTACTCTGTTGACTACTACTCTTTGTGTTCTACATGTTAGAAATTATAGATCCATCTACCAACTTTTCCTGTTATTCCTTTATCACGCATTTTGTGTGCTATTACACCATGGTCACACTTGTCAAAGGGTTTTGCAAAATCTGTGTATATAACATCTGCATTCTGCTTGTCTTCTAGAGCACCCAGGACCTTGTCGTAGTGGTCCAGTAGTTGGGACAGACAGGAGCGGCCTGCTCTAAACCCATGCTGTCCTGGGTTGTGCAATTGATGGGTATCAAGATGGGTGGCGATCTTGCTTCTTAGAACCCTTTCAAAGATTTTTATGATATGGGACGTTAGTGCAATTGGTCTGTAGTTCTTTTCTATTGCTTTACTGCCCCTTTGTGGAGCGGGGCTATGTCTGTTGTTTTTAGTAGCTGCGGGACGATCCCAGTGTCCATGCTCCCTCTCCATAAATGATCGGAGTTGGTGTACTATTTCTGTCATTTACTGCCAATTTTTCCTTCCTGGCGCTAAAAAAACTCTCTCTGGAGTGGTTGTGGCTACCCAGGTTTTCCCATGGTCTGGATGTTCCGTCTTCTTGTCCCCTTCAGGTGGTATGCCTGACAATATAAGTTATAGCACTGTCTTTCCTGAACTGAAGAGTGACACATTTAGTGGTGGAAAAGCTTACAGGAAGGAAGGTTGCTTTTTCATGTTGTCATATGGGCTCGGCATTTTCTGGGGTGGTCAAAATTGCACATTCCATCTGTTTTCCAGATATTCCATGGCTGCACATATCTAATGCATTCAATTTGCATAGGTCTGGTTTCTGCTTGCCTTGGTTTTCGTGACTGCATTCCCTACTGGTGTGTGTTTTCTGTCTCTTTACTATCTTCAGCACTTGTACTAACAATGGTGCCTTCACCAGTTATTTCTGGTATTTTATCTTCACTATTCCTTGGGGCATCCCCTTGTTTACTATCTCCAGTGGTATTGCTAGTTTGTAACATTGGGTTTGCATGTCCTTGTCTACACCTGTTTCCCCACTAGAGCTCCTGTCTCCCTCCAGGCCACCAACTTTCATTTCTGTATCCTTACAGTTACTGTCTACCAGGACAGCATCTGCACCAGGGGCGATAGCACCATCTGGCCCAGTCCTTTTATTTTCCCATCTGTTATAGAATGCTGTCAGGTTTTCTATGAAGGCCGTTTTGGTGTTTCCCTCTTTTAATACCAATGTGATTTTTTCCACAGTTGGTTCTCATTGGGACATCCAAAAACACTTCCCTGGTTTAATATATATTGTAGATAATTCCTGAATATCTGCACAAGATGAGTGGGGCCATTTCCACATAAGTTGCATGTAATCTTGCAGAAGCCCTTTTGTTATTACGGTTGCAAGCTACATAGAGATTCATGTTGTGATTTTTTGGTTGTTACACTGTATATTTGCTAATAACCTCCTTAAAGTGTACATCTGTTATTTGTATGTGTATATATTTGTGTACGTGTATATGTATGAAACAATCTGATATATATATATATATATATATATATATATATATATATATATATATATATATATATATATATATATATATATATATAAATTGTAGCATCTCCTTACTCAAGGTACCAAATGGGTTGGAGTTGGCGTTTGTTGTGGATGACGGTGGCGGCTTTTGCAGCAACCAGCGCCACCCGGTAACACCACCACCACCACCACGGCGTCGCCAGCACCACCAGCACCACCACACATCATACTCATGGTTGCTGATGATCTCGGTGAGTTAGAAACTCTTAATAATACTTAGTTGTATCCCATTCCATTTTTAAGGTTTTTTTGGATATTGTTCTATAGGTTTTTACTTCAATGTTTTCTTTAGCGTTTAATTAATACACTACAGATATACTTTCGACTATTGTTTTAATTCTGAAATTAATTTTATGTAATGCAAAGCTTTGAATCTATAAAATAATGAATTTGTTAATAAATTGAAATCATATAATTAATTATTAATGATTAATCAGCAGGAGTATTCGATTTATTCATGATGTATTTTTGCCTCTCCTCTTCCCCCTTACAAGAAAAAAATTATACATATTCAACCCCATATACATATAAACTCAGTGAAAAAAATCACATAAATCTTTTTAAATTAACAATTCCCTCGGTCATGAAATAAAAAAAAAATATATATTCTAAAAATGTTTTTTTAGAAGGCATTAATTATAAACATTAATCAATTTCCCTGAATCACTCATGAATGTATAAATTTAAAAGCAATTTTTTAAACACTCATTAAATTTTCCATATTATTATATAATTTTTTTTTATTTTTTCCCCAAATTGGAAAAGGGCTCCCAACACTAAATTGATCTTTTCATATAAAATTTATGGATGATTTTACTTTCAATATTACCTTTTAACAATTTTTGCTCCGTCTGTTTATCAGTATAAGAAGACAATATTAAAACACATTATTTTGAAATTACCCCATAAATTAGCCCAACAACCCCGTGGAACGCTGCTTGTGATCCCCCCCTTTGATTTTCCCCCCATTTATAAAAACCCCCCCCCTATTTGAAACCTGTCTCTCCCCCGGAAAAAATTTCCCCCCTTTCCCTGTTTTAAAATTTCCCCAAAAACCCTGATGTGGAATCTTTGGCCTTATGGGTTTCCGGAAAATTGGGGCCCAAGCCCCCCCCAGTCTGTGACCAGGCCTCATGTTAAAACCGATCAAACAGGCTGTTACGGGGCCCACCGCCCAAGTACGAACCCCCCTGGCGGTCGGTGACTTTATGCCTGTCCGGGCCTTTTGAAGACAGCCGGGGTTTGTTGGTAACCCCCCTGATGTTCTGGGGGGGTTAAAATCTGGGCCCCCCCTTTTTTTTTGTCCCTCAAGGCTGTGGCCCCTGCTCTTCTTGGGGGATTTTCGCCTGCCGATTTTTTTGTTTTGTGGGAGTTTTTTTTGGTTTTTTTTCAACCCTCGAAATTTTTTCCATTGTATTAATAATGTATCTCTCCCGCCTGCGTTCTAAAAGTGGTTTTGGGGAACCCCAAGGTTCCCTTTTGGGGTTTACCCAGTTAAATTTGCCGAAGTTTTTGCCCAAAGGTCAGCAATTTCACCCCCAAAGGTGCAGTTGTTCCAATATTCACCTAAAAAACAAGCGCCCCGTAAGTGTCAACATGGGCTTGGCATCCTTTTTTTAAAGGTTTCATTATCCATCCTGTCTTTTTTCTAGCAGATGAAATTCCCTTTAGGTCCGAAGGTGAGCCCCTTGACATGATCACTCCCAGGTCTTTGACATTATTTTTTCGCTCTATTTTTTGGTTTGAAATTTTTGTCCCCCAATAAATTTTTAATTTTTTCCCTTTTTTCCTTCTGAGTAAATTTCCATCATTGAACTTCATTTGTTTTCGCCCCCATTTAAAGATTTGGTTTATGTCGTTGGGGGGCCAGTGTCTTCAACGGGGGACACTCATACAGATTCGGTGTCATTCAAAGGAAGAAAACACTGGGCATATCCCTGTCTGTTATGGGGAAGGGAAAAGGATGGGAGCAAGTATTTTTCCTTTTGGGGGAAAAGATTTTTCCTGCTTGACTTTCTTTGTCTATTTTGTGTTCTATTTTAAAAAAAATATGATCCATCTCCCCCCTTTTCCTGTTATTCCTTTATCCCCATTTTGTGTGCTATTCCCCTGGTCACCTTGTCAAAGGCTTTTTCGTCTGTGTATAAACATATCATTTTTTTTTTTTTCTAGGCATCCAGGCCTTTTCGTAGTGGTATGTTTGGGCAGATAGGGGCGACCCCCCAAACCCTTCCCCCGGGGTTTTGTAATTGATGGGGATCTAGATGGTGGGGTCTTGCTTTTGAAACCCAAAGATTTTTTTTTTATATGGGACTTAGCCTTTTGGGCTTTGATCTTTTTTTGCTTTCTGCCCCCTTTTTGGGGGGGCTATGTCTGTGGTTTTTTTTAACTGCAACTCCTTTTCCTGCTCCCTCCAAAGGGTGTTAAAACATGATTTAAAAGTTCTTGATGAAATGGAGTTCCATGAGTCTGGGCCTGGAGGGTTAAAGGGATGTCATTTTTGCCTTTTTAAGTTTTGGCGTCTGGTGATGTCAGATGGCAGCGTCTTTCAAGTTCTATAGCACTCTCATAAAAAAATTTATTTAGGTCTTGATTTTAGTCTGGGCCCCAAAAATGAGTCATACTGGGACAAAAAACTCACTCATTTCCTTTGTCATCTGTGTGGACCCATCCGTTTAATAGGGGCCCAATATTTTTTTCTGCTTTGATTTTATGAAAAAAATTTTTGGGTTTTTTTAATTTATTTATAGCTTTTTTTTCTTCCCGGTTTTTGATTCCCCTTGGATTCCTTTGTTTAATTATTTTGCTATTTCTCTATGTGTCTCCCTAGTATTACAGATATAGGCCCTCCTGTAGCTGCTCCATTTTCTTTCCTTCGCCTGTATGGGGCGCCTCTCCCTTTTAGTTTCATCTTCTCCCCCTTTTTCCCTTGGGAACCTTGAGCAAACCCAGTGCCACAAGTTTTTTTAGACTGGTTGGCCTGTTTTGGGGAATTTCCCCAGTTTATATCATTTGGACTTATTTTTACTTGGTCCCCCCCTTTTGTTTTTTTTTGGGTTAATTTGGAAAAGCTCCCCCCCGGGTGATCCATTTTGTTGATCTGGGGCCCCCCCATGTATGTCTGGACCTCTTTATGTTGTATCAGTATATTGTTTTGTAGTGACATTTATCAGATCGCTTTTTTTAAAAGGGAAAGGTAGGTATTTTAATCTTTTGGGTCACTTTTTTGGGGTTTAAGGTGTTTGGTGAGAAAAAGTTCTGTGTGTCATTTTTCATCTGGGGCCCCCTGGTGTTATCTCTGCAAACATTGTTTGCAATGTTTATTTTTTAGGTGTTAGGTTGAAACCGGGGAAAGTTTGGGGGGGGGAGGAGCTGGGATTTTCCGACAGTGGTTTTTTAGAACTGTTCCGGGAATTGGGGGAATTCATCATGTGGAATATTTTTAAAACCCCTGTGTTCATTTAAGGTTTCTCTATCTTTAAAGAAAACCAGGCCCCATAGCTAATATCTATATTACCTGCACTTGAATAATCTTACTCATCTATCTTATTTTTAGATCCTATATTTTTATAAATTTTAAGGGCATCCTTTTTCCCCTTTTATTTATTTGTTGAACAATTGCGTCTTTCAAACTTTTTTTTGAATATTGTTTTTTAAACATACCCTTTATATCCTGGAATTCTGCTTTTCCAACCCTAGTACCCGCCTATTGTTTCCCCCCCCACCCCCCTTTAATCTTTTTAAAAAACCCTAAAAAGTCATCAATGACCCCCCAATATGGCCAAAAGAACCCTCCCCCCCAAAAAGCCCCCTTTTTCCATACCCCTTTTTCCTGTTTGCCCAGTTTCAATAAATGGGTTGCAGTTCCCTACCTTCTAAAACAATTTTACCAATTCCCCCGACCTTTCTTCCCCTTTTCCCTTTAGGCAAGATCTCATAAGGGGACCCCTCCTTGACCTAACTACATGTTGGTGCCTGTACTTATCCAGCAGTTCCTGTCTCCTCCCTTTTCCCCGATTCTTTCCCCGCATAAACAGAAAATCTTGTTCCCCATTACCGACAAAAATTTTACCCAACCTCGCTATGTCCCCCCGCCCCTGGGGGGCCCCCCTCTGTCTCCCCTCCTGTCTCTTTACAAAACCCGGTCCATATATCTTCCTGGAGTCTCCCAAATCAAATATTCTTACCGTTGCAGGGTGGGTCCTTTAACCTACTAACCACTGAAGTACCTCCGGAGAACAGAAATGTTTCCCCACCCTTCCTCTTGTCTTTTAACCTTCCCATCTTCCTTCTTCCTGAATTGTGAACCACTTGCCTTTTAAAACAACTGCAACCCCCAACTCACTGCTGGAAACCTTTTCCCCTTCCCTCCAACCATCTCATCTCCTCCAAAAAACCCAAATAGGCGGCTTCAGTCCCCTTTTTCCCCCTGAAGAAGTAGAACCTCCTTCTTCAAGTTTAAACCAGTTTAAAACATGAAACAAGCCCTGGGGCTCTAACACCCCCAATTCCCCCGACAGTTAGTGGATGATTTATTTAAAAAATTTTCTTTTTTGTTTATACTTTCGATAAACTAAATTTCTTTCTTAAAAAAACCCTTTAAAGGGTAAATAATTTTCTTGCCTAATAGGAAAATGTATTTTATTTTTGGTAGCAAGATTCATGAATAAAAAAATGTTAATCTTGTTTATGCAATTTAAAATATTTCGGCAAACAATCCTTGATTGTTGCCCTCCTTTAGGAAAGATACGGTCTCGTCAGGTCTTGGTCAATCCTTAAACACTAGAGGGGAAAAAAATGGCGAAATGACAGAACTCTTCATTAACTCAATGATGGAAGCGGGAAAAACTGTGTGAACGGAGAAGTTCGTACCAAGGGGCAATAAAAAAAATGGAAAGCCGATGACCCAGTTTTCCCCAAAAGGTTAAAAGGCCAAAGGGGGGAAAAAATCAGATCACCCCCACTTGGAAAAAACAGGGGGCCCAAAAACCCCCAGAGGGGGTTTTTTTCCAGAAAAAAACTGACAAAATGACAGAAATCTTTTTCTCAAAAAATTTTGACTGGGGGGGCAGTCATTGGCCTGCACTCCAAAACAAAATATGAATTTACAAACAAAGCCCCCCTACATAATAAATTACCCTTTTTCTTGAAAATACAGGGTCTAAAGCCTCAACAAACAACAAAATACCTTTCATCGGACTGCTCACAGAGTCAAACAATGTTTTGGTTTCAAAACCCCAAAAAAGGATCCTTTGACAACGAAAATGGATCCAAATTATAACTTATTCAGATGGACACAATAAAAAGGCAACAAGGAAAAGTTGGCCTGAAATCAAAGTCGCTCATTTGCTCGGAAAACTAAACACCTAAAATGATGTGTAATTTTGGCGAAAAAATCTAAAAACGAAAAACCCTTTACATTTGGTTGATACAACCTAAGGATCTTTTTTTAAAATTCCAGGAACAGTTTCAAAATTGACCATTTTGGGAAAAACTCCCAACCCCCCCAAACATCTTACGGGAATTTCAACTTTAAAAACCTAAAAAAGGGGGAAAGTATAAAATTTTTTTTAGAGAAATAACCCCGGGGCAGCTGGGAAAATTACACAAAATGAGCTATTAAATCTCTATGTCAAATTCACCTTAAACCAGCAAATAAGAGCCAACAAAATTTTTGAAAAAAACCTGGACCAAATCTTCCCCAAAATGATGATCTGATATGAAATATAAAATTATCAAAGAAAATACACTCGGACTACAACATAACGGGGTAGAGACATTTATCCCACCCTGCCCAGCAAAGGATGAAAGTTATGAAGGTGCCTTCCCCTTCAATTCAAAAAAAAAACATACAGTGGGATGGGAAGTTAACCATTTTAAATAAAACAAGCGGGAAAAGGATACCCTAAAATGGATCCGAACCTTTGCCTTAAAAAGAAAAAACTCTGTTTTTTAAAGGTATTTAAAGGCATTTTCCCTTTTAAAAAAAAGGAAAAAATGTAAAAAAAAAGAGAGACCCCCCTATCCCCGGACAAAGGCAAAGAACCCGAGATGCTTTAAAAGCATACCCAAAATTAATGGGAGGACTTGTCAGAGAAATAGCAAATATCGAATTTTAAGCTTAAGGAATCATCGGGAAACAAAAACTCAAAAAAACTTAAAGCCATCAATTAAATTGAAGAATCCAAAATATTTCTGTTCTTATGCTAAATCAAAAACAAAAAAACATTTATCCCCCCCTTTTTAGAGGGGTGATGGGACTTAGATGACAGTAAAGCTATGGGTGAGATACAAAAATTAGTAAATCGGGGTGCTCAGTGAACCAGACTAAGAGTCAAAAAATCTGAATAAATTTTTTTTTTACCGAGACTAAAAATTTTGGTTAATCCACCGAAGACGTAAAAAAGTAAAAAAGGGCTTTTCCCATCACTAAGGTCCGGGCCCCAGACTCGTGTAACTCCGTGTTCATAAAGAACCCAAAAACCCCCTTTCAGATGCCTTAACATTTTTGGAAAAAGCGGGAAAAGGGGTCATCCCCTTTGGGGCCCGGGGGGGCGTTGATCCCCAAAAACCCCTCTCCAAGTATCCCGGGAACCCCACACTCCAAAAAACAACGAAAATTCCCCCCCAAAAAGGGGGAAAAAGCTTAAAAGGGGCCTAGGGGCCGTGGCGCTGACGCCCCCTTATCAAAAAAAAATCTTTAAAAGGGGGTTTAAAAGCAAGATTGAAACCACCTAAAACCCTTCTTTTCCAACAGGGGGCTAGGAGTTTAAAGGGGGTCGGCCCCTTTTTTGCCCCAATATGGACGCCATAACAAGGTCCGGGGTGCTATAGGGAAAAAAAATCAGATGTAGTATAAAAGATTTTTGGAAATTTTTGAAAAAGTGTGTGGTGTAATGGCGTCAAAAAAAAGGGGTTGGGGGTGGTTCTACAATTTCCCTAACGAGAACACAAAAAATAGTAAATAGAATAAAGTCTGATGGGAATAAAAACCCTTTTTCCAAAAGGTACAGCAGCCTCCTCCTTTCCAATCCTCATTATCCCCCCTTAAGAAGAGACTCCCACAAACCCCCCTTTTCCCCGGATGACATCTGAATTTAAGACGGTGTTAGCCATTGAAAAATTGCAAGACTAAAAGGGCATCAACCAAATCTTTAAAGGGGCCGCGGAAAACAATATGAAATTTTGAAAATAAATTTTTTCTATGATATGAAATGGGGAAAAAAAACTTTGGGGTCAAAATTTTTAAACACACAATGAGGGGAAAATTAAAAGTGAAGGGCCTGGAAATGATTGGGGAGGTCTCACTTTTAAAGGGTCACAACTGTTTTCTTTAAAAATCTGCTAGAAAAATTTATGTGATAAATAATGGGGAACCCCTTTAAAACCGGGGAAAGAAAAATTTTTATGATTTCTTCAAAATCTTTTTTCTTTCTAGACTGGAATAATTTCTTTACACTAAGGGGCCCTTTTAAAACTTTCACATCAAACGTAAAACATAAAGGGACCCAAATTCGGGGAAAGGTATC
The DNA here is from genome assembly GCA_009830355.1 of Cherax destructor. Taxonomy (NCBI): domain Eukaryota; kingdom Metazoa; phylum Arthropoda; class Malacostraca; order Decapoda; family Parastacidae; genus Cherax; species Cherax destructor. Next base: position 30,857 of record WNWK01022164.1, read on the forward strand.
TAAAAGACAAACAAAAAAATTTGGGGGGCCCCGACTTTCAACTGCCTCCCCAACATAAAGGGGCCCCTGGCCTTTGGGAAAACTATCCCTCCACAGAGTGTCCGGGTTCGTTTCCCCCGGGGAAGGGGGGAAACATCGGACGTGTTTCCTTACACTGGTTTCATTTCCCCTCAGTAAAATGGGGGACCTGGATTTAGTCTATTGGGGGGGGGTCGCATCCGGGGGCCCTTTACCTAATTTTTAAATGTCTGCATAACAAGGGGCTTTCTATATAGTAATTGTCAATCAAAATTTAAATTCAAATTAAACTTTAAACCCGATAATATTACAAAAAGGGGTTTTCTTATATTATTTATACATTTTTTGAATGAATTACCCCAAAATGGTTTGCCTAGGTATGCCTAGGCTTTTCAGGCAGTCTTATGATAAGTCTTACCCCTAATGACACAAAGATTATACCGTATTAAAGGGTTAGGTAATTTAATGATTAACTAGGTTTACAAAATTGGGGTTTACAAAATTGGGAAAGGTCTGAGATTCAAACTTTAAAAATTTAAAATTAGTTTGGGGAATTTTAAAAATTAGTTTTTTATATTAATTGATAAATTTATGTATTGGCATAAAACCTTTTTTATTGGAGTGTTTTTCTTTTTTCTTGTTGATTGGCCGGGACTCCCCCCGGGTTGCCAAGTGGGGGGCCCCTTGGGGTGTCTTGGCAAACTTTAAGCTTAAGAATTATAAAAATGTTGTCAGCTTGGGGCTTTTATCATTATGGGAAAAAAAATATTCAATTTTTATTATTATTTTATTATTATTATTATTATTATTATTATTATTATTATTATTGTGGGCCCCCGGCTGTTTAAAAAAAAGGCCCTGGACAGGAAACCCAGGGGTGTTTCCTGAACAGCCTGGCTGTTGTTCGTACGTCGGGTTTTCCCGCGGTCAATAGTAAAAACCTGATTGGTTGGGGTCTGATCCCCAAAGGGCCCCAATGGAAATAAGTCACTCTGACTTTTTGGGTTATCCTGGGTTTTCTTATATAACCATTATTAATCCATTTAAATGTATGTATGATATCTGAATAAACAAATTACTTTTCCATGAGGCCTGGTCACAGACCTGGCTGGGGGGGGTTGATCCCAGAAACCCTCTCCCGGGATACCCCCAGATATATCTCTAGATATTCCCCTCCAGGTTTTTTGTATATCTCCAGATATTAGCTCCCCCAGGTATACCTTCTCCAGATATATCTCTAATTTCCCCTCCAGGTATACTCTCCAGATATACTCTCCAGGTATACTCTCCCGATATATCTCCAGATATACTCTCCAAATTATACTCTCCCGATATATCTCCCGATATACTCTCCCGGTAAAACTCTCCCGATATATTCCCGATAACCCCTCCGGTTTTACCTTTTGAAACGCGCCAACTTGGTTTTGATATAAAAATTGAGTATTAATTTTACATTTAAATTACTACGGTAACATATAAACAAGTTCCCCACTAAATTTTTTTAGTTCATCCCCCTAAAATTGAACATCTTTAAATATTCAAACATTCAATAATTTACTCACAATGATGGCTAATTTAAAATTGGGGTCAAGTCACGATTGATATATTAACTTTATAAAAAAAATGAAAATATTTTATGTTTTTTTTCCCAAAATTTAAATTATGTTCATGGTCAAAGCATAATTTGGTATATTGGGCTGCCCCAAAAAACACCATTTTTTACCTCTCAAAATCTCCCCCCGGTCCAAATTTTAGCTATGCAAAAGCATTTAAAATTTGTATCCTTTTTAGTTGCGTTATCCCCTTAATTTTTATTTATTTAAATTTTAAACTGGGAAAAAATTGATTTTGGGCCCCTTTAAAACCTTTGTTTCAACCCCATTTTTTTTTTTTATTATTTTATATTTCATCCCGGGTTTAAATTTTTGACGATTTAAATCTGGGCGCCATCGGAGTTAACCTATCTTTATTTTAGTTATATCAAATATGCATCACTAGTGTGACGAAAAATAAATATTATTTAAAATTTTTTGGGTCCCAAATGAATTTTTCTGGCTCACCATTTAATGTTGTCTGGCTCACCAGTGAATGTTGTCTGGCTCCCAGTGAATGTTGT
>WNWK01022165.1:0-32989 GCA_009830355.1 Cherax destructor
AAAGCAAACAGAATCCTTGGCTTCATATCAAGAACATAAATAATAGAGTCCTCAGGTTGTTCTTCAACTCTATATATCCTGGTTAGGCCTCATCTAGATTATGCTGCACAGTTTTGGTCACCGTATTACAGAATGGATATAAATGCTCTGGAAACGACAAAGGAGGATGACTAAGTTGATTCCATGTATCAGAAATCTTCCCTATGACGATAGACTGAGGGCCCTGAATCTGCACTCTCTAGAAAGGCGTAGAATTAGGGGGATATGATTGAGGTATATAAATGGAAAACAGGAATAAATAAAGGGGATGTAAATAGCGTGCTAAAAATATCTTGTATTGACAGGACTCGAAGCAATGGCTTTAAGTTGGATAAATTCAGATTCAGAAGGGATATAGGAAAGCATTGGTTTGGTAATAGAGTTGTCGATGAGTGGAACAAACTCCCGAGTACAGTTATAGAGGCTAAAACGTTGTGTAGTTTTAAAAATAGGCTAGATAAATATATGAGTGGGTGCGGGTGGGTGTGAGTTGTACCTGACTAGCTTGTGCTACTAGGTCAGATGCCGTGCTCCTTCCTTAAGTGAATGTAACCTGACCTGGCTGGGGCAGGGCATTGGCTTAAGCCGGCGGGAGACTTGGACTTGCCTCGCATGGGCCAGTAGGCCTGCTGCAGTGTTCCTTATTTCTTATGTTCTTATGTTCTTATGACACAGCAACAAGGGGACACAGTTGGAAGTTGAAGACTTCGTTGTCTTCAAGACTCCTGGCTGTCTTCAAGACCACTGGTTGTCTTCAAGACCCCTGGTTGTCTTCAAGACCCCTGGCTGTCTTCAAGACCCCTGGCTGTCTTCAAGACCCCTGCCTGTCTTCAAGACCCCTGGCTGTCTTCAAGACCCCTGGGTGTCTTCAAGACCTCTGGCTATCTTCAAGACCCCTGCCTGTATTCAAGACCCCTGGCTGTCTTAAAGACCCCTGATTGTCTTCAAGACCCCTGACTGTCTTCAAGACCCCTGACTGTCTTCAAGACCCTGGCTGTCTTCAAGACCCCTGGTTGTCTTCAAGACCCCTGGCTGTCTTCAAGACCCCTAACTGTCTTCAAGACCCCTGGCTGTCTTCAAGACCCCTGCCTGTCTTCAAGACCCCTGCCTGTCTTCAAGACCCCTGGGTGTCTTCAAGACCCCTGGCTATCTTCAAGACCCCTGGTTGTCTTCAAGACCCCTGGTTGTCTTCAAGACCTCTGATTGTCTTCAAGACCCCTGACTGTCTTCAAGACCCCTGGCTGTCTTCAAGACCCCTGGCTGTCTTAAAGACCCCTGTTTGTCTTCAAGACCCCTGGCTGTCTTCAAAACCCCTGGCTGTCTTCAAGACCCCTGGTTGTCTTAAAGACCCTTGGTTGTCTTCAAGACCCCTGGCTGTCTTTAAGACCCCTGTCTGTCTTCAAGACCCCTGCCTGTCTTCAAGACCCCTGGCTGTCTTCAAGACCCCTGGCTGTCTTCTAGACCCCTGGTTGTCTTCAAGACTCCTGGCTGTCTTCAAGACCCCTGGCTGTCTTCAAGACCCCTGCCTGTCTTCAAGACCCCTTTCTGTCTTCAAGACCTCTGCCTTTCTTCAAGACTCCTGGCTGTCTTCAAGACCCCTGGCTGTCTTCAAGACCCCTGCCTGTCTTCAAGACCCCTGGCTGTCTTCAAGACCTCTGCCTTTCTTCAAGACCCCTGTCTGTCTTCAAGAAGGCGCTGGACAGGCATATAAAGTCAGTACCTGACCAGCCGGGCTGTGGTTCGTACGTCGGTTTACGTGCAGCCAGCAGTAACAGCCTGGTTGATCAGGCCTTGATCCACCGCGAGGCCTGGTCACGGACCGGGCGGCGGGGGCGTTGACCCCCGGAACGCCCTTCAGGTAGGTGTCTTGGTTAACAGCCTACCTTTGTTTTCACAGGCCTAGATCTTTGTCTCACGCGGCCTAAGAATAAGCCTAACTCTCCCACAAGGGGTCATTAAGCGTACGTGTTAACGGTCACGTACTCAGCTACGAGAACTTTCTCGGTACTGTCTAGTGAAGCTCAGCCAAGCCTCGTTCTACACGCTAAAGCTAGCTTTATAATTAACATAGCTTTTGTTAGGAGCGTTGAGAGAGGTTTTGTACAGAATTACATTTGTTGAGATGTATGCTGGTTACTATGAGTACGTTAATACGTACTTAAGTGGCTGTGACTTGGACCTGCCTAGCATGGGCCAGTAGGTGACTTGGACCTGCCTAGCATGGGCCAGTAGGTGACTTGAACCTGCCTAGCATGGGCCAGTAGGTGACTTGGACCTGCCTAGCTTGGGCCAGTAGGTGACTTGGACCTGCCTAGCTTGGGCCAGTAGGTGACTTGGACTTGCCTAGCATGGGCCAGTAGGTGACTTGAACCTGCCTAGCTTGGGTCAGTAGGTGACTTGGACCTGCCTAGCATGGGCCAGTAGGTTACTTGGACCTGCCTAGCTTGGGCCAGTAAGTGACTTGGACCTGCCTAGCTTGGGCCAGTAGGTGACTTGGACCTGCCTATCATGGGCCAGTAGGTGACTTGGACCTGCCTAGCATGGGCCAGTAGGTGACTTGGACCTAACTAGCTTGGGCCAGTAGGTGACTTGGACTTGCCTAGCATGGGCCAGTAGGTGACTTGAACCTGCCTAGCTTGGGTCAGTAGGTGACTTGGACCTGCCTAGCATGGGCCAGTAGGTGACTTGGACCTGCCTAGCTTGGGCAAGTAAGTGACTTGGACCTGCCTAGCATGAGCCAGTAGGTGACTTGGACCTGCCTAGCATGAGCCAGTAGGTGACTTGGACCTGCCTAGCATGGGCCAGTAGGTGACTTGGACCTGCCTAGCATGAGCCAGTAAGGGTCTTGAACCTGCCTAGCATGGACCAGTAGGTGACTTGGACCTGCCTAGCATGGGCCAGTAGGTGACTTGGACCTGCCTAGCATGAGCCAGTAGGGGTCTTGAACCTGCCTAGCATGGACCAGTAGGGGACTTGGACCTGCCTAGCATGAGCCAGTAGGGGTCTTGAACCTGCCTAGCATGGGCCAGTAGGTGACTTGGACCTGCCTAGCTTGGGCCAGTAGGTGACTTGGACCTACCTAGCATGGGCCAGTAGGTGACTTGGACCTGCCTAGCATGGGCCAGTAGGGGATTTGGACCTGCCTAGCATAGGCCAGTAGGTGACTTGGACCTGCCTAGCATGGGCCAGTAGGGGATTTGGACCTGCCTAGCATGAGCCAGTAGGTGACTTGCACCTGCCTATCATGGGCCAGTAGGTGACTTGGACCTGCCTAGCATGGGCCAGTAGGTGACTTGGACCTGCCTAGCTTGGGCCAGTAGGTGACTTGGACTTGCCTAGCATGGGCCAGTAGGTGACTTGAACCTGCCTAGCTTGGGTCAGTAGGTGACTTGGACCTGCCTAGCATGGGCCAGTAGGTGACTTGGACTTGCCTAGCATGGGCCAGTAAGTGACTTGGACCTGTCTAGCTTGGGCCAGTAGGGGACTTGGACCTGCCTAGCATGGGCCAGTAGGTGACTTGGACTTGCCTAGCATGGGCCAGTAAGTGACTTGGACCTGCCTAGCATGGGCTAGTAGGTGACTTCGACCTACCTAGCATGGGCCAGTAGGCGACTTGGATCTTCCTAGCATGGGCCAGTAGGTGACTTGGACCTGCCTAGCATGGGCGAGTAGGCGACTTGGACCTGCCTAGCATGGGCCAGTAGGTGACTTGGACCTGCCTAGCATGGGCCAGTAGGTGACTTGGACCTTCCTAGCATGGGCAAGTAGGTGACTTGGACCTGCCTAGCATGGGTCAGTAGGTGACTTGGACCTGCCTAGCATGGGCCAGTAAGTGACTTGGACCTTCCTAGCATGGGCAAGTAGGTGACTTGGACCTGCCTAGCATGGTCCAGTAGGTGACTTGGACCTGCCTAGCATGGGCCAGTAAGTGACTTGGACCTTCCTAGCATGGGCCAGTAGGTGACTTGGACCTGCCTAGCATGGGCCAGTAGGTGACTTGGACCTTCCTAGCATGGGCCAGTAGGTGACTTGGACCTGCCTAGCATGGGTCAGTAGGTGACTTGGACCTGCCTAGCATGGGTCAGTAGGTGACTTGGACCTGCCTAGCATGGGTCAGTAGGTGACTTGGACCTGCCTAGCATGGTCCAGTAGGTGACTTGGACCTGCCTAGCATGGTCCAGTAGGTGACTTGGACCTGCCTAGCATGGTCCAGTAGGCCTGCTGCAGTGCTCCTTTCTCATGTTCTTAAGATATTGGAAGACTTTGTGTACACACACACACACACACACACACACACACACACACACACAGGGAAGAGGACCACCGTGGCCTAGTGGTAAAGCTGCTCACTGGAGGCGGTTCTCCCTGCAGGCAGGAAACATTTGAGTGTTTCACCTACACACACACACTACACACATACATACAACAGGCCTATGTCAAATCGACATGTGCTAGGACAAAATGTACAACTAACACACACACACACAGGGAGAGAGAGGACCCAGTAGCAATCAGTAAAGAGGCGGGGCCAGGAGCTGAGTCTCGGCCCCTGCAACCAGAAATAGGTGAGTACACACGCACACACACCACACACACACAGGTACACATAAGTTCTATTATCATACATATCAACATATGCAATAATCGCGAACAAGTTATACAAGATAGCTCTAGGCCTTTCGTGCTGCAATCAACACATCATCAGGAGCTTGCAATATTGCAGAAACAAGTAGGAAGTCCGGGTAGATTCGTTCGGGGGAACGATTTTGCTCCCCCGAACGAATCATCCCGGGCTTCCTACTCGTTTCTGCAACATTGCAAGCTCTTGATGAAGTGCTGATTACACGAAAGGCCTAGAGCTGTCCCTCAGCTCCCCCTGTGGTTGCTATGTGATATCTTATTAATGAAAATAAGATAGCAAGTATACTGGATGTGTATATACACAGATATACTCGTGAGTATATCTGTGTATATCCAAGTGGTTTGCCCACCACAAATGGGTGGTGGGAAATGGGTGGTGGGAAATGGGTGGTGGGAAATGGGTGGTGGGAAATGGGTGGTGGGAAATGGATGGTGGTAAATGGGAGGTGAGAAATGGGTGGTAGGAAATGGGTGGTGGGAAATGGGTGGTGGGAAATGAGTGGTGGGAAATGGGTGGTAGGAAATGGATGGTGGGAAATGGGTGGTGATAAATGGGTGGTAGGAAATGGGTGGTAGGAAATGGGTGGTAGGAAATGGGTGGTGGGAAATGGGTGGTGGGAAACGGATGGTGAGAAATGGGTGGTGGGAAATGGGTGTTGAGAAATGGGTGGTAGCAAATGGGTGGTGGGAAATGGGTTGTGGGAAATAGGTGTTGAGAAATGGGTGGTAGCAAATGGGTGGTGGGAAATGGGTGGTGGGAAATGGGTGGTGGGAAATGGGTTGTGGGAAATGGGTTGTGGGAAATGAGTGGTGGGAAATGGGTGGTGGGAAATGGGTTGTGGGATATGGATGGTGGGAAATGGGTGGTGGGAAATGGGTGAAGGGAAATAGGTTGATGGTCTCTAGCCCCTCCCCGAGGGGAAGGGGACATCCAGGTACCCCTGGCAAGACCCAATGAACTACCCCCGTCACCTCACCCCCCTAGACGTCCAGGTACCCCTGGCAAGACCCAATGAACTACCCCCTTCACCTCACCCCCCTCCCCTAATCACCTTCCTTCTCCCCTCCCTCTCCATATCCTCCATACCGACCAATTCCCTCCCCTCCCTCTCATTTCCTCCCTCCCGACCTATTCCCTCCCTCCCCCCCTCACCCCTAAATCCCCTCCCAAACGTCCACCCCTTCCTCCTCCTGACCCCCCACAGTAATCAAGTGTTGCACAAACTGGCAACTGCCGCCTATTGATCTGCAGGGGCGACGGTGCCACGTCTTCTCCCTCTCTCTCAATCCCTCACCGAACAAACTACAACCCTTCCCCCTTTATTTACCCCCTGCCAAAAAACCTCCCCCCCCCCGCTACCTTAGAATTGAACTCCAATCCCCTGAATCAAAGCAAATTGACCAAATCTCGAAGAAACACTAAAATAACGCTCAACGTGTGGCAACGCCGCTCAAGAACGATCAGAATACCGCTTGAAAGCAATTATTTTATTTTTAATATTTATTTACGCGAATTATTTTGATTTATTTGCACGTTTATTAATTTATATGAGGTTGTTGTCATTTTTTATTAATGGGGAAGCGGTGGGTTGTTGGAAATTGATTATTTTTTTGAGTTGACAAGAGTTGTGAATGATAGCGCCAGCAGTGTTGCCAACTGTGTTGTTGTTGCTAGGCTGATACTGGAGGTATAACCTGGCACCACTGACTGGGGTGCGGGAAGGGGGATTATTCTGGGGGAAGGTGTAGGGAGGAAGAGGAGTATGTTGGGGTAGGGGAGGGTGTATGGGGGAGTATGCTGGGGTAGGAGTATGCTGGGGTAGGGGGAGGGTGTATGGGGAGTATGCTTGGGTGGGAATATGCTGGGTAGGGGAGGGAGGAGTATGATGAGGGAAGGAAGGGGAAGAGTATGCTGTGGTAGGGGGAAAGTGTAGGGGAGGGGATGAGTATCTTGGGGTAGTTGAGTCTACCTGTCTGCCTGGAGGGCATTCCGGGCAGGGGAGGAGTATCCTGGGGTAGGGGAGGAGTATACTGGGGCAGGGGAAGGAGTATGCTGGGGCAGGGGGAGGAGTATGCTGGAGTAGTGGGAGGAGTATACTGGGGCAGGGGAAGGAGTATGCTGGGGCAGGGGGAGGAGTATGCTGGGGTAGGGGGAGGAGTATGATGGGGAGGGGAGAAGTATCCTGGGGTAGGGAAGGAGTATGCAGGGGTTGGTGGAGTATACTGTGGTACGGGTAGGGGGAGGGACGTGGGGTGGTGGTGAGGGAGGTTACCTGGAGTGGCTTGCGAGGAGTTAGCGCCCACCAGTGGACAGGTCCCAGACCAGGCCTCCTGATTGCTGGTCTGACTAACCCAGTTGTCAGTGCCAGCTGCCAGCACTCCAGTGTATGCACCACAACCTGTCTCATCAGCAACAGCTGTCAGGAATCTCTCAAGTTCTCTCCTGAAGACATCTACGAGTTTGTTGGTGACCCCTTATATATGAAGGGAGGACGATGAAGAGTCGTGGTCCTTTTATACTTATTGAGTTCCTTCTTAAAGACAGCTACAAGTTCGTTGATTTTGCAGAGTCTAGGTCCCTTTACAGTACCATGATTCACGTCTCCGTTTTTGTCCCACATGAGAAAGAGAGATGGGGGTAATATTGTACCTTGAGGGACACAAGTTTACACTGTAGCTGTCACTGATTTCTGTTTACCATTACTCTTGGTGTTCTATTTGTTAGCAAGTTAGATATCCATCTGCCGAGTTATTCCTTCTTCACGTATTTTATGCACAATTATCCAATGTTTGCCCTTGTCAAACATTTCTGCAAAGTCAGTTTGTTACATCTACATTATGTGTGTCTACAAGAACATGCAAGACCATGTTGTATTAGCCCAGCAAGTGGGAGAGACACGATCGACCTGATTGGCTTGGGCAAGTAGGAGACCTGAACCTGCCTAGCATGGGCCAGTAGGAGACTAGAACCTTCCTAGCATGGTCCAGTAGGCCTGCTGCAGTGCTCCTTCTTATATTCTTATGTCCTGAACCCATGTTGACCTGACGTAGAGCTGCTGTGAGTCCATGTGACTCCTCATCTTAAAACCATCTCAAAAAATCTTAATAATGTGAGATGTTGATCTATATATTTTTTAATATTTTAGTGCAGCACTTTTATGGGGTGGGGGTCCATATCAGTTGTTTTTAGTGATGGTAAGATAACACCAGCTTCCAGGACTCTAGTGACGGTAAGACAACGCCAGCGTCCAGGACTCTAGTGACGGTAAGACAACACCAGCGTCCAGGACTCTAGTGACAGTAAGACAACACCAGCGTCCAGGAGTCTAGTGACGGTAAGACAACACCAGCGTCCAGGACTCTAGTGACGGTAAGACAACACCAGCATCCAGGACTCTAGTGACGGTAAGACAACACCAGCGTCCAGGACTCTAGTAACGGTAAGACAACACCAGCATCCAGGACTCCAGTGACGGTAAGACAACACCAGCGTCCAGGAGTCTAGTGACGGTAAGACAACACCAGCATCCAGGACTCTAGTGACGGTAAGACAACACCAGCATCCAGGATTCTAGTGACGGTAAGACAACACCAGCGTCCAGGACTCTAGTAACGGTAAGACAACACCAGCATCCAGGACTCTAGTGACGGTAAGACAACACCAGCGTCCAGGACTCTAGTGACGGTAAGACAACACCAGCATCCAGGACTCTAGTGACGGTAAGACAACACCAGCATCCAGGACTCTAGTGACGGTAAGACAACACCAGCATCCAGGACTCTAGTAATGGTAAGACAACACCAGCATCCAGGACTCTAGTGACAGTAAGACAACACCAGCGTCCAGGAGTCTAGTGACGGTAAGACAACACCAGCATCCAGGACTCTAGTGACGGTAAGACAACACCAGCGTCCAGGACTCTAGTAACGGTAAGACAACACCAGCATCCAGGACTCTAGTGACGGTAAGACAACACCAGCGTCCAGGACTCTAGTGACGGTAAGACAACACCAGCGTCCAGGAGTCTAGTAACGGTAAGACAACACCAGCGTCCAGGACTCTAGTGACGGTAAGACAACACCAGCATCCAGGACTCTAGTGACGGTAAGACAACACCAGCGTCCAGGAGTCTAGTGACGGTAAGACAACACCAGCATCCAGGACTCTAGTGACGGTAAGACAACACCAGCGTCCAGGACTCTAGTGACGGTAAGACAACACCAGCGTCCAGGAGTCTAGTGACGGTAAGACAACACCAGCGTCCAGGACTCTAGTGACGGTAAGACAACACCAGCGTCCAGGACTCTAGTGACGGTAAGACAACACCAGCTCCAGGATCTAGTGACGGTAAGACAACACCAGCTCCAGGACTCTAGTGATGGTAAGACAACACCAGCGTCAGGACTCTAGTGACGTAAGACAACACCAGCGTCAGGACTCTAGTACGGTAAGACAACACCAGCGTCCAGGACTCTAGTGACGGTAGACAACACCAGCGTCCAGGACTCTAGTGACGGTAAGACAACACCAGCGTCAGGACCTAGTGACGGTAGAAACACCAGCGTCCAGGACTCTAGTGACGGTAAGACAACACCAGCGTCCAGGACTCTAGTGATGGTAGGATAACACCAGCATCCAGGACTAATGATAGTAGGATAACACCAGCGTCCAGGACCCTAGTGACGGTAGGGCAACACCAGCGCCCAGGACTCTAGTGACAGTAGGACAACACCAGCTCCAGGACTCTAGTGAGGTAAGACAACACCAGCGTCCAGGACTCTAGTGACGGTAAGGAAACACCAGCGTCCAGGACTCTAGTGACGGTAAGACAACACCAGCGTCCAGGACCTAGTGAGGTAGACAACACCAGCGTCCAGGACCTAGTGACGTAAGACAACACCAGCTCCAGGATCTAGTGAGGTAAGAAACACCAGCGTCCAGGACCTAGTGAGGTAAGACAACACCAGCGTCCAGGACTCTAGTGAGGTAAGACAACACCAGCGTCCAGGACTCTAGTGAGGTAGGACAACACCAGCTCCAGGACCTAGTAGGAAGAAACACCAGCGTCCAGGATCTAGTGACGGTAAGAAACACCAGCGTCAGGATCTAGTGACGGTAGACAACACCAGCTCCAGGACTCAGTGAGGTAAGACAACACCAGCTCGGACCAGTGAGGAAGAACACCAGCGTCAGGACTAGTGAGGTAAGAAACACCAGCGTCCAGGACTTAGTGAGGTAGAAACACCAGCTCCAGGACTCTAGTGACGGTAGACAACACCAGCGTCCAGATCTAGTGACGGTAGAAACACCAGCTCAGACTAGTGAGGTAAGACAACACCAGCGTCCAGGACTAGTGACGGTAGACAACACCAGCGTCCAGGACTAGTGAGGTAAGAACACCAGCTCCAGGACTCAGTGAGGTAAGACAACACCAGCGTCCAGGACTCTAGTGACGGTAAGACAACACCAGCGTCCAGGACTCTAGTGACGTAAGAAACACCAGCGTCCAGGACTCTAGTGAGGTAAGACAACACCAGCGTCCAGGACTTAGTGAGGTAAGACAACACCAGCGTCCAGGACTCTAGTGATGGTAGGACAACACCAGCGTCCAGGATCTAGTGACGGTAGGACAACACCAGCGTCCAGGACTCTAGTGACGGTAGGACAACACCAGCGTCCAGGACTCTAGTGACGGTAAGACAACACCAGCGTCCAGGACTCTAGTGACGGTAAGAAACACCAGCGTCCAGGATCTAGTGACGGTAAGACAACACCAGCGTCCAGGACTCTAGTGACGGTAAGACAACACCAGCGTCCAGGATCTAAGTGACGGTAAGACAACACCAGCGTCCAGGACTCTAGTGAGGTAGACAACACCAGCGTCCAGGACTCTAGTGAGGTAAGACAACACCAGCGTCCAGGACTCTAGTGAGGTAGAAACACCAGCGTCCAGGACTCTAGTGACGGTAAGACAACACCAGCGTCCAGGATCTAGTGAGGTAGACAACACCAGCGTCCAGGACTCTAGTGACGGTAGGACAACACCAGCGTCCAGGACTAGTGATGTAGGATAACACCAGCGTCCAGGACTAGTGATGGTAGGACAACACCAGCGTCCAGGACTCTAGTGACGGTAGGACAACACCAGCGTCCAGGACTCTAGTGACGGTAGGATAACACCAGCGTCCAGGACTCTAGTGATGGTAAGACAACACCAGCGTCCAGGACTCTAGTGATGGTAGGACAACACCAGCGTCCAGGACTCTAGTGAGGTAAGGACAACACCAGCGTCCAGGACTCTAGTGATGTAAGACAACACCAGCGTCCAGGACTCTAGTGAGGTAGACAACACCAGCGTCCAGGACTAGTGACGGTAGACAACACCAGCGTCCAGGACTCTAGTGACGGTAGGACAACACCAGCGTCCAGGACTCTAGTGATAGTAGGATAACACCAGCGTCCAGGACTCTAGTGACGGTAAGACAACACCAGCGTCCAGGACTCTAGTGATGGTAGGATAACACCAGCATCCAGGACTCGTGATTGTAGGATAACACCAGCATCCACAGTGGAAATAAACATCTGTGTGTGATGGTCGATCACTTTACCAGATATTGTGAGTTAGTTCCTATCCCAGATAAGACTGCCGAAACAGTAGAAAAAGTATTCAAGGAACGTATAATCTGTAGAAATACCACTCCTAAGTCCCTCATAACAGATAATGGAGGTGAATTTTGTAATGAGATCCTAGAAAACTTGTGTACACTATACAAGATTACAAAGTCAACCATTGTTCCGCACCATCCTGCCAGTAATGGGTTAGCAGAAAGAACGAATAAGAAAGTCCTTGACGTCTTAAGAGCTACCATCAATCCCAATAGTGTAACCTGGGATGAAGTCATTCCTGATGTTCAATGTGCCATAAATTCTGCCTTTAACGCTTCATGGTGATACCCTCGTTATGCACTGTACGGTGTCGATAAGCGTTTGCCTTATGAGCTGTTATATACCAATCCGAAACCGACTTACAATCCAGATGATTTCGTAGCAGTTCGCACCAGTCAAGCTCAAAGTGTTTTCAGAAGAATTCGTGAAACACTTCATAAGTCAACAGCAGAATTTACTAGAGTAACTAATACTAAAGCCAAACCGACTAAAGTTCAAGTAGGGTCCAGAGTCATGTTGTTTAACTTTAACAAAACGTCAGCAATGCCAAAACTCGATCAAAAGTTCGTTGGTCCTTATAGAGTAGTCGAACATATTAACGGCAACAAGTATAAAGTTAGAGAAATTAGCACGGGTCAGTTTAAAGAATCGCATTTAGATCATATGAAGTTAGTATGCGATGATGATGACGAAGTCCCTGACAATCAGACAAGTGAGACAGAATCTGATAATTCTCCTGTTGCTGTACCCTCTACCTCTAATGATCAGTCAGATCAACTTGAATGTCATTATTCCCTACGTACACGCCAAGTGTTGAGAAGTCCTCAAGTATCATTTGTAGATACCAGTGTAGATCCTCCTCAATCAGAAGTTGAGTTACCTATTGTAATAGAGTTTGATCCACCCAGAGATGATAATTATACAGCCTATATCAATCTCACCCTAGCAGAGTTGGGGTTAAATGTAACTAACCTGTATAGATAAATATGTAGTAAGCGTTTAACTGTGTGTTATAATATCTACTTAGTATCACTCAAATTTTTTTGTGTGTGTTCACGTTCTCTCCGAGTTCTGAGAATTAACAGTATAGATTTGAGTGCACCAGATCTACCTTGTCTGTTAATCACTATCTTCTTGTAATTTATTTCCTCAGAATTCGTAGATCACATGAAGACAGTTCGATCGAACAAATTAAATTTTTTTTTATCCCTTTTATCATGATTTTCTTGAATGAGCTCATTTAATTAATTCCTAAGTATCATGATGCATCATATAGTAATGTAGATTGTTCCGTCACGATAATATCCATGTGAAGTATAATGTTAACTGTTGTGTACTTTGACATTGTATAGAATCAGCTGAAAGTTGTTGCCTGTTGTCCTTAGTTTGTATAGTTGTATGTCGAGACGCCATACGTAGCATGCCCGAGCTGTACGGTTGTACTTATAACGGCTGTTCACGTGATTTCCAACCTCTGCCCATGTGATCTGGCATCAGCCAATCATAGGCCTGCCTTTTGAATGTCTCAGTGCCGTGCGGCCCCTCGAGCAGTTCCCTTGGGGTAGGCATACGAGACGGACACAGGCATAGGCTCTCAGCTCCCATATATCCAACGCCTCATTAAACGCTACCAAAACCCAAGCTCATCGTCTGTTAATATTACCAAATCTATGAAAAGAACCCCACAACACACCAGGACTAGTGATGGTAGGATAACACCAGCGTCCAGGGGTAGTGATAGTAGGATAACACCAGAGTCCAGGACTCTAATGATTGTAAGATAACACCAGCGTCCAGGACTAGTGATGGTAAGATAACACCAGCGTCCAGGGCTAGTGATGATAGGATAACACCAGCGTCCAGGGCTAGTGATGGTAGGATAACACCAGCGTCCAGGACTAGTGATGGTAAGATAACACCAGCGTCCAGGGCTAGTGATGATAGGATAACACCAGCGTCCAGGGCTAGTGATGGTAGGATAACACCAGCGTCCAGGACTAGTGATGGTAGGATAACACCAGAGTCCAGGACTCTAATGATTGTAAGATAACACCAGCGTCCAGGACTAGTGATGGTAGGATAACACCAGCGTCCAGGGCTAGTGATGATAGGATAACACCAGCGTCCAGGGGTAGTGATGGTAGGATAACACCAGAGTCCAGGACTCTAATGATTGTAAGATAACACCAGCGTCCAGGACTAGTGATGGTAAGATAACACCAGCGTCCAGGGCTAGTGATGATAGGATAACACCAGCGTC
This sequence comes from Cherax destructor, assembly GCA_009830355.1. Classification (NCBI taxonomy): domain Eukaryota; kingdom Metazoa; phylum Arthropoda; class Malacostraca; order Decapoda; family Parastacidae; genus Cherax; species Cherax destructor. Next base: position 13,608 of record WNWK01022165.1, read on the forward strand.
CAGGGTAGTGATGGTAGGATAACACCAGAGTCCAGGACTCTAATGATTGTAAGATAACACCAGCGTCCAGGACTAGTGATGGTAGGATAACACCAGCGTCCAGGGCTAGTGATGATAGGATAACACCAGTGTCCAGGACTCTAGTGATGGTAGGATAACACCAGCGTCCAGGACTAGTGATGGTAGGATAACACCAGCGTCCAGGGCTAGTGATGGAAGGATAACACCAGCGTAAAGGACTAGTGATTGTAGGATAACACCAGCGTCCAGGACTAGTGATGGTAGGATAACACCAGCGTCCAGGACTAGTGATGGTAGGATAACACCAGCGTCCAGGACTAGTGATTGTAGGATAACACCAGCGTCCAGGACTAGTGATGGTAGGATAACACCAGCGTCCAGGGCTAGTGATGGTGGGATAACACCAGCGTCCAGGACTAGTGATGGTAGGATAACACCAGCGTCCAGGGCTAGTGATGGTAGGATAACACCAGCGTCCAGGGCTAGTGATGGTAGGATAACACCAGCGTCCAGGGCTAGTGATGGTAGGATAACACCAGCATCCAGGACTAGTGATGGTAGTATAACACCAGCGTCCAGGGCTAGTGATGATAGGATAACACCAGCGTCCAGGGCTAGTGATGGTAGGATAACACCAGCGTCTAGGGCTAGTGATGGTAGGATAACACCAGCCTCCAGGACTAGTGATGATAGGATAACACCATCGTCCATGGCTAGTGATGGTAGGATAACACCAGCGTCCAGTACTAGTGATGATAGGATAACACCAGCGTCCAGTACTAGTGATGGTAGGATAACACCAGCGTCCAGGGCTAGTGATGGTAGGATAACACCAGCGTCCATGGCTAGTGATGGTAGGATAACACCAGCGTCCATGGCTAGTGATGGTAGGATAACACCAGCGTCCAGGACTAGTGATGATAGGATAACACCAGCGTCCATGGCTAGTGATGGTAGGATAACACCAGCGTCCATGGCTAGTGATGGTAGGATAACACCAGCGTCCATGGCTAGTGATGGTAGGATAACACCAGCCTCCAGGACTAGTGATGATAGGATAACACCAGCGTCCAGGACTAGTGATGGTAGGATAACACCAGCGTCCAGGACTATGGATGGTAGGATAACACCAGCGTCCAGGGCTAGTGAGGCAAGGATAACACCAGCGTCCAGGACTAGTGATGGTAGGATAACACCAGCGTCCAGGACTAGTGATGGTAGGATAACACCAGCGTCCAGGACTAGTGATGGTAGGATAACACCAGCGTCCAGGACTCCTCTTCGTAGACAGGTTATAAAGGCGTCTTCCAATTATTGATAACTGTGGAGTCCCTGAAGTCAGAGTCTGACGCAGACCACAAGAATATTGAGGTTAAGATTCTGTTAAAACATAAGCTGTGCCCCGTGACCTGGTGGCTAAAGCTCTCTCTTCACACGGTGAGGTCCGGGTTCGATTATTGGCGAGGGTAGAATCATTGGGCGTGTTTCCTTACACCGGTTGGCTATGTTCCCTATCAGTAAATTGGGTAGCTGGGTGTTAGTACACTGGTGTGGGTCGCATCCTGGGGACAAAATTTACTTAATTTGCTGGAAACGCTCTGCATAACAAGGGACTTTATATATGGTATTACGTCATTGATGTCAGCTATGGTCTGTATAAGTTGTATCATGTACTTGTAAAATAAGGATTATTATTATTATTATTATTATTATTATTATTATTATTATTATTATTGCAGGGTAAAAGTATAACTACATTCTGAATTTTACTCTTATCCATTAGAGCGTTGACAACATCGTTGTTGGTGTACCCACCTTTTTGTGGTTGTAGGGGTCGACTCACAGCTCCTGGTCCCACCTCTTCCCTGGTTGCCACTAGGTCCACTCTCTCCCTGCTCCATGAGCTTTGTCGTATCTCTTCTGAAAGCTATGTATGGATCCTGTTAGGGAATATTGCGTGGGGAGTTAGGAAGCAACCCACACCTAACACCTAGGTACCTACTTACTACTAGGTGAACAGGGACAGCAGGTGTATGGGAACTAACACCCAGGAACCTACTTACTGCTAAGTGAACAGGAACAGCAGGTGTAATTGAACTAACATCCAGGTACCTACTTACTGCTAGGTGAAGGGGTGGGGGAAGAAAAACAGATGACTGTAATTAGCACCCTGTCTCCAGGTGATTCGGGGGGGAGAGAGGGAGGGGATGGCGGAGGGGAGGGGAAGTAGAATATAAAAAGGGGCAAGAAGTCAGAACCCAAGTGCAAGAAATATAGAAGAACGGTGGAGGGAGAGAGGGAGGGAGGGAGGGAGGGAGGGAGGAGAGGGAGGGAGGGAGGGGAGGGAATGGGAGGGGAGGGGAGAGGAGGGATTGGGGAGAACCAAGGCAAGTGAGAGAAAGGAAGGCAGGTAGGTAGGTAGATAGGAAAGTACGTAGACAAGATAGGTAGGTAGATAGATAGGTAAGTAGGTAGATAGGTAGGTAGATAGATATGTAGGTAGGTAGATAGGTAGGTAGGTAGATTGGAAGGTAGGTAGATAGGTAGGTAGATAGGTAGTCATAGAGGGACTGACCACTCATCACACGCGCGCGCGTGTATGTGTACTCACCTATTTGTGGTTGCATGGGTCGATTCACAGCTCCTGGTTCCGACAGTGTGTGTGTGTGTATGTGTGTGTGTGTGTGTGTGTGTGTGTGTGTGTAAGTAGTCTTGTGTGCACATTTCGGCTGTCAGTTGACAGGTGGGAGGCTGGGTTGCCATGGTTACCAGGTGAGGGGATGGAGGGAAGGGGTGGTGTGGGGAGGGGAGGAGGGGGTTAAGAGAATACAATATACAAACTTATAAATACTGCTGCACCTCTCTCTCTCTCTCTCTCTCTCTCTCTCTCTCTCTCTCTCTCTCTCTCTCTCTCTCTCTCTCTCTCTCTATCTCTCTCTCTCTCTCTCTCTCTATCTCTCTCTATCTCTATCTCTATCTATCTATCTATCTATCTATCTATGTATCTAGCTATCTATCTGTCTATCTATCTATCTCAATTTCTCAGTGTGTCAACGTTGTTGCTATCCGGTAGTTCGAGCTTGCACACCTGGCAAGCAGCTGGTCTGGTCCCACAGCTGGTCTGGTCTGGTCCCACAGCTGGTCTGGTCTCACAACTGGTCTGGACTGGTCTCGCAGCTGGTCTGGACTGGTCCCACAGCTGGTCTGGTCTCACAACTGGTCTGGACTGGTCTCGCAGCTGGTCTGGTCTGGTCCCACAGCTGGTCTGGTCTCACAACTGGTCTGGACTGGTCTCGCAGCTGGTCTGGTCTGGTCCCACAGCTGGTCTGGTCTCACAACTGGTCTGGACTGGTCTCGCAGCTGGTCTGGTCTGGTCCCACAGCTGGTCTGGTCTCACAACTGGTCTGGACTGGTCTCGCAGCTGGTCTGGTCTGGTCCCACACCTGGTCTGGTCTCACAACTGGTCTGGACTGGTCTCGCAGCTGGTCTGGTCTGGTCCCACACCTGGTCTGGTCTCACAACTGGTCTGGACTGGTCTCACAGCTGGTCTGGTCTGGTCCCACAGCTGGTCTGGTCTGGTCTCACAACTGGTCTGGACTGGTCTCGCAGCTGGTCTGGTCTGGTCCCACAGCTGGTCTGGTCTCACAACTGGTCTGGACTGGTCTCGCAGCTGGTCTGGTCTGGTCCCACACCTGGTCTGGTCTCACAACTGGTCTGGACTGGTCTCGCAGCTGGTCTGGTCTGGTCCCACACCTGGTCTGGTCTCACAACTGGTCTGGACTGGTCTCACAGCTGGTCTGGTCTGGTCCCACAGCTGGTCTGGTCTGGTCCCACAGCTGGTCTGGTCTCATATCAAGAAGCATAAATAATAGGAGTCCTCAGGTTGTTCTTCAACTCTATATATCCTTGGTTAGGCCTCATCTAGATTATGCTGCACAGTTTTGGTCACCGTATTACAGAATGGATATAAATGCTCTGGAAAACGTACAAAGGAGGATGACTAAGTTGATCCCATGTATCAGAAATCTTCCCTATGAAGATAGACTGAGGGCCCTGAATCTGCACTCTCTAGAAAGGCGTAGAATTAGGGGGGATATGATTGAGGTGTATAAATGGAAAACAGGAATAAATAAAGGGGATGTAAATTGACAGGACTCGCAGCAATGGCTTTAAGTTGGATAAATTCAGATTCAGGAAGGATATAGGAAAGCATTGGTTTGGTAATAGAGTTGTCGATGAGTGGAACAAACTCCCGAGTACAGTTATAGAGGCTAAAACGTTGTGTAGTTTTAAAAATAGGCTAGATAAATATGAGTGGGTGCGGGTGGGTGTGAGTTGGTCCTGACTAGCTTGTGCTACTAGGTCAGATGCCGTGCTCCTTTCTTAAGTGAATGTAACCTGACCTGGCTGGGTCGGGGCATTGGCTTAAGCCGGTGGGAGACTTGGACCTGCCTCGCATGGGCCAATAGGCCTGCTGCAGTGTTCCTTCTTTCTTATGTTCTTACAACTGGTCTGGTCTGGTCTCACAACTGGTCTGGTCTGGTCTGGTCTCACAGCTGGTCTGGTCTGGTGCTGATGCTTGTATCTGGTCTGGAATCCCCAGAGGGGGGCGGTGACTCCCTCCCCCGTAACCTGCTGCCGGTAACCTGCAGGTAACAAGTAGTCTACAGTAGTCTACACGTAGTCTACAGTAGTCTACAGGTAGTCTACAATAGTCTACAGGTAGTCTACAGTAGTCTAAAGGTAGTCTACAAGTAGTCTAACCTGTTTCTTGTATATTTTGACAGGGATGCTGTGGTCAGTGTTAGAGAGAGAGAGAGAGAGAGAGAGAGATAGTACCAGAAATTTCCAGTAGTTCTTGATATTCCCTTAACTGGCATCCCCCTCACTCCCCCCTCAGGTGCTGAGGGAGGGGGAGAGAGGCAGGAGGAGGGAGAGAGAGAGAGAGAGAGAGAGAGAGAGAGAGAGAGAGAGAGAGAGAGAGAGAGAGAGTGGAACTTTCCTCGACTGATGTGAAGCAAGGATCAGCTGATGTGAAGCAAGGATCAGCTGATGTGAAGCAAGGATCAGCTGATGTGAAGCAAGGATCAGCTGATGTGAAGCAAGGATCAGCTGATGTGAAGCAACGATCAGCTGATGTGAAGCAACGATCAGCTGATGTGAAGCAACGATCAGCTGATCTGAAAGGGGAAGTAAGAGGGGGAGGGGAAAAGGAAGGAGGGTAGATGGTTAATGGGGGAGGGGTGGTGAGGGTTCATATAGGCTGTGGCTGTTTATAACCTGTAGTCCTACTCCACTGAGGAGGAAGGGAGGGGAGTGGGAAGGAGGAGGGGCGAGGAGGAGGGAAAAATCGACCCAGAAGGGGAGGAAGGCGGGAAAAGGAAGGAGGGAGGGGTAGGGGTTGAAATCAGCTGTTGCTAGGGATGGCTTGATGTCTCTCCCCTCCCCCATTCACATCCCCTCCCTCCCCCTCCCCTCGTCCCCTATCACCCACCACTCCCGATCCAGTATCTTCAACCCCCTTCCCTTACCTGCCCACCCCCTTAACCTCTACGATTATATGACTCGCATTATAATAAACACACACACACACACACACACACACACACACACACACACACACACACCTGGCGGGGCCAGGAGCTATGAATCGGCTCCTACAACCACAATTAGGTGAGTATACACACATACAAAAGCTGAAGGACCAGGCAGGTATAACAGGAAAGGCACTGCAATGGATCAGAGAATACCTGACAGGGAGGCAACAGCGAGTCATGGTACATGACGAGGTGTCAGAGTGGGCGTCTGTGATGAGCGGGGTTCCCCAGGGGTCAGTCCTAGGACCGGTGCTGTTTCTAGTATATGTGAATGACATGACGGATATGGGAGAGATTCAGAAGTGTTCCTGTTTGCAAATGATGTGAGGTTAATGAGGAGAATAAAAGTGGACGAGGATCAGGTAGGCCTACAAAGGGATCTGGACAGGCTGCAAGCTTAATAGCAACTGGCTCATGGAGTTTAACCCCACCAATTGCAAAGTCATGCAGATTGGGGAAAGTCATAGAAGACCGCAGACAGAGTAGTCTAGGTAGCCAAAAGACTACAAACCTCACTCAAGGAAAAAGATCTTGGGGTGAGTATAATACCGAACACATCTCCTGAAGCGCACATCATCCAGATAACTGCTGCAGCATACGGGCGCCTGGCAAACCTGAGAATAGCGTTTCGACACCCGAGTAAGAACATAAGAACATAAGAAAGAAGGAACACTGCAGCAGGCCTACTGGCCCATGCGAGGCAGGTCCAAGTCTACCACTGGCTTAAGCCAATGCCCCGACCCAGCCAGGTCAGGTTACATTCACTTAAGGAAGGAGCACGGCATCTGACCTAGTAGCACAAACTAGTCAGGTCCAACTCACACCCACCCGCACCCACTCATATATTTATCTAGCCTATTTTTAAAACTAAGGAATCGTTCAAGACTGTACACCATATACGTCAGGCCCATACTGGAGTATGCAGCACCAGTTTGGAACCCGCATCTGGTCAAGCACGTCATGAAATTAGAGAAAGTGCAAAGGTTTGCAACGAGACTAGTCCCGGAGCTAAGGGGCATGTCCTACGAGGAGAGGTTAAAGGAAATCAGCCTAATGGCACTGGAGGACAGGAGAGATAGGGAAGACATGATAACGACATATAAAATACTGAGAGGAATTGACAAGGTGGACAGAGACAGGATGTTCCAGAGATGGGACACAGAAACAAGGAGTCACAGTTGGAAGTTGAAGACTTAGATGAGCCACAGGGATGTTAGGAAGTATTTCTTCAGTCACAGAGTTGTCAAGAAGTGAAATATTCTGGAGAGTGATGTAGTGGAGGCAGGATCCATACATAGCTTTAAGAAGAGGTATGATAAAGCTCATGGAGAAAGGAGAGAGTGGATCTAGTAGCGACCAGTGAAGAGGCGGGGCCAAGAGCTGTGACTCAACCCCTGAAACCACATATAGGTGAGTACACACACACATACACAGAGGATACAGATAGATAGTGTTGCTATGCAGTCCTCTAGTATATCACATCCCAAGTATCAATTTCCGGCCACTCCCCTTCCCTCTATCCGTCACCCTCAGTGTTGCTAAGCAGAGTGAAGAATAGGAGAGGATGGCCAGTCAGTCCCTCGGTCCCAGACCCTTGACACAAGGACCCAGGTTCAATCATAGGCGGGGTGAGACGTGTGCAACAAGTGTCCTAGCTAGACATCTAGATTCTAGAAGTTAGTTGAGTGTCATCTTTCTAGCCAGAGTTCTTCTCCTTCTTCTTTTTCTTCTTCTATCACAAATTTATCCACTGTTGGCTAATGGAGGTTTAAAGCCTATCTACCACACGATTCTGTCACACACAATACTTACCTATTTGTGGTTGCAGGGGTCGAGTCACAGCTCCTGGTTGTATACACAGCGTCTCTACATCCTTGATATTATTATTATTAGAATCATGTCGGAGCACTAAGCCCGTAGGATTATACAGTGCCTGTGGGGGAAGGGTGATGGAAAGTATTCAGACTTAATTCAGGGAACTGGAGCACAGATCCAATTCCCTAGATCAAGAGCCCCTCACCAGCGTCAAGGAACCTCCCTTGAAGGGAATCCTTTACCGAGTACGTCCGGGAAAATGGAAAATTAGAAATGAGTCGACAGAGTAGTACCTCGATGTGAACAAAACGAGCCTATATAAATGGATTTCTAGAAATAGGTTTTGGTTCAATTGTGAAAATTCGACGCCAGTAAATTTATGGGCCGCCCGGCAAGGGGGGCTGCATTGCAAATGCTGCAAAGTCCCAAATGTTAATTAAATGCCAAGTAAGTATTTTTCTAATTTATTATGCAAATAGACAATAAAAAAAATCAATGGAAATTATTTCTAAACATTTTGAAGTTATACAAAAAATATAAAGATGAACCAAAAATCAACATTTATACATTGCAAGAGGATATAACTTGTAATACCCATTTTTATTAATTTTCTGAGAAAGAACAGTCATTATAGATGACTATTTCTTAGAATGAAAGTCTATGAAGCAAGTTTTTCCCTTCTTGATGCATAGGTTTACTTTGGATGTGACACAGGAAAATAAGGATATGACAGCATGTGTCTATGTGTTGCAATGCTTGCGTGTAAATGTCTTGGCACTCACTGGCCACTGATTTAGCATTGCGCGTTGGTACTGCACTGGAGATGGCAATTGCAATGTTGACAGATCACGATCATCACTGGAAGTACTTGGATAAGGTTTTAGAGTTATTCTTGTGCTGCTGCGTCTAAATTTCTATTCTTTGGAACTTGCACTGACACAGACATCAAGCTTCAGTGCCATGCATTTGGTCTTTTGTGACTGACAATCACGGCTGTAAAGATGCCATGCATTGACAACATCAAGATCAAGAACACAGGTAAACAGACGCATACGCTGTTTAGATTACATTGGTACTTTGTACATATACCTTCCATGTTTGTATTATTCTTGATGACTGCACGGCACCTGAAGTGGCCTTTTATCTTGGATTTCTTGTTATACCTTACAATAAGAGTCACAGGATGGACTCCTGTATCATTTATGACTAGAGTGACAGCTTTCCTACCCTTCCAGCTTACCACAAGGATGACATCATTGCCTTTGACATCACTAGTGCCATGGCCACGTCTATTTTCAGGTACTGTTCCAGTGTATCTATACTTATACTCGTCACTTAGTTCCTTGACCAAAGGAAAACTTGAAAAGAAATTGTCAGCAAGATTGCTGATGTGTTTCTCTTGTTGAAAGTTGTTGCAAGTAGCAGCATATTCTTAGTTGTTGCAAGTAGCAGCAGAGTCTTAGTTGTTGCAAGTAGCAGCAGAGTCTTAGTTGTTGCAAGTAGCAGCAGAGTCTTAGTTGTTGCAAGTAGCAGCAGAGTCTTAGTTGTTGCAAGTAGCAGCAGAGTCTTAGTTGTTGCAAGTAGCAGCAGAGTCTTAGTTGTTGCAAGTAGCAGCAGAGTCTTAGTTGTTGCAAGTAGCAGCAGAGTCTTGGATCTTACTGGTAGTTTAGTTCCTTAATCTGACAGCTTCACAGGATGATTGTCAAAAGTTGTAATTGCTTCATACATGAGTATATTATGTATTAATTCATCTTCACTTGCACCACAAAATAGTTTGAAGCTCCACCTGTCTGCTTTATTTTTGATATTCTGTACTGAGCTTCCGGCTGTTTTGTCTTTCAAGCTAACGATAACTTCATCAATAAACTGCTTGCGAGTACCTGAAACTTCCAAGCAAACAGAAGTTAGTGCAGTGTGAAGAAGCCTTATTTTGTGGCCCCGTGGCCTGGTGGTAAAGCTCTCGCTTCACAAGGCGAGGGTCCGGGTTCAATTCCCGGCGAGGGTAGAAACATTGGGTGTGTTTCCTTACACTGGTTGTCTATGTTCACCCATCAATAAAATAGGTACCTGGGTGTTAGTGGACTGGTGGGTCGCATCCTGGGACAAAACTGACCTAATTTGAGGGAAATGCTCAGCATAACAAGGGGCTTTCTATATAGTAGTATGTTATTGATGTCAGCTATGGTGTGTATACTTTGTACATGTACTTGTAGAAGTGAAGATTTATTATTATTATTATGGAAATGAAGTGTACACCTAAGCAACGTAAAACTCTTAGCTATCCTAGTTTCACTTGTCCAATAGTCGTCTAAGGATGGGTGTGGACAGATACCCACAAACAACACAATACCTACGAACTTCAGGATTTCTTCAGAATCGGTAATAAAAGTCTTATCTTCACCAGGTGCCAGATCAACCAGGCTGTGATGCATATGTGGGGAAGCGGGCCTCCAGCAGCAACAGCCTGGTTGACCAGGCAAGCACCAGACGAGCCTGGCCCATGGCCGGGCTCAGAGAGTAGATAAACTCTCGAAACTCTTCAGAGGCAAAGGTAAAGTAGTGCCTATGGTTTTTTTTATTTGGCATACAAATTTGTCTGAAACGTAATGTTATCCATCATATCTTGAGTGAAAAAAAAAAACTTGGCAAAATAATCAAATGGGATACAATTTGAGGTGGACATCCAAGATGGAATGTGACCACAGAGTCATTGTTGATGTTGTTGTGGTGTGTCTAAGACCAAGGTCTTCGTGTTTTCTTTATCAGGGGATAAAGCCTGTGGATGAAGCCTGTAGATGAAGCCTGTGTGGATGAAGCCTGTGGATGAAGCCTGTGTGGATGAAGCCTGTAGATTAAGCCTGTGTGGATGAAGCCTGTAGATTAAGCCTGTGTGGATGAAGCCTGTAGATGAAGCCTGTGTGGATGAAGCCTGTAGATGAAGCCTGTGTGGATGAAGCCTGTGGATGAATCATATGTGCATGAAGCCTCTGGATGAAGACTGTGTAGATGAAGCCTCTGGATGAAGCCTGTGTGGATGAAGCCTCTGGATGAAGCCCCTGGATAAAACCTCGGGGTGTGCCAGAAAGCTTCCTGTTGGTAACAGGGGTGCGCCTGATGTGTGTGTGTGTGTACGTGAGTGTGTATGTACGTGACACTCCTGTAACACACACACACACCACTCCCATGTCCCTCTCCTCTCCCACACCCCTCCCCAATATACCTCCCCCATAACACCCTACTCCCCAAGCACCATTGGGACCTAACGCACAAGGACAATGGTTCAAGGTCTTTGGGTACGGACCCTCGACCACCACGGCTGCTTGTATTCAGGCAGGGGGTTGTGGGGTGAAGGGGATGGTAAGGAAGGGGTGAGGGAAGGAGGTGTTGGAGTGAGGGGAGAGGAATGAGATGGTAAATAAACAGGAGTGGTTGTTTATAGAAGGGGGTGATTGTTATAGGAGAGGAAATTGATTGAATGAGCAAAAATTGGTTTCTTGGTTGAGTGTGTGGGACACCTGCTTTAATTAAGAACGTCAACCGGTTGACGTCCTGGGTGAGAAGAAAGTCTTCTATCACCTGCTGACCCTGTTAACCTAGCAGTAAACAGGTACCTATGTGTCAGTCATATTTTAAGTAGCATCCTGGGATCCTGTACCTAAGGACCCCAGTGAAAATAAGCCACAAATAGATAGATGGACCAAGAAGCCATCCTGGGTTCTTCAGGTTTTGTTGCTTACCTTTGTCTACTGTGGATATAAATCCAAATGAACTCCTGTTAACCCTTTTGGGGCCTATTTACTAGGCCTTTTGTGTATCCATATGCTCGTGTGCTATCATCCACAGGATGGATATGTGGTGCACAATAAACTAGCCACTACCATCCACAGGATATATGAGGTGCACAGTAAACCAGCCACTTCGGTGGCAAAATCTGCACTGTCTACCGTGGGAACTGGGGTCAGAGAGTAGAGTGAGTGGCAGTACTGGCTGGTACTGGCAGTACTGGCTGGTACTGGTTGTTGTGTAGTTAAGGAACTGCGCGTGATGTGAAGCAACTGTAAATGACGTGAATGGCAATAAGTTTCTCCTTGTAAAATATACAGTTCACAATACACTGCTAATGTAGTGCTGTAACTTCAAGGTATCTTTTTTTCTGGAATGAAGGTATGGATATCTTATGTTGTAGTCAGTGCCAAGATAGCCCCTGACAAGAGTGCTATCTAAACATAGATTCAGAACTCAAAATATATGTTGCGATTCCCTTTTAATCTAGAAAAAATATGCTATCTCTCGGTCTGTTAGTCAAAGCTTATCTGCTATCTTGAGCTGTTAAACCGCAAACACGTACTCAGGATGTCTTAATCAAGGGATATACACCATTTGGCTTGTTAAAGCCGGCATAGATACCAATTACATGGTTTAATACACAGTTGCATCATGTGTATGACTTAATCCAAGCGCACACACTCTCTGAATGTTGAACTGACACTTGCTTTTGTTCTGTTGTGGAAATCAAGCAACGTCAACAAGCACTGAGAGTAGACATCATCTTCTCCACGAAATCTCAGCCATAACTTCATGATGTCTAAAGAAGACTCACGAGAGTCACAGTGCGTCACTCATAGCCTTGTGAAGTGTTACTTCACTACGCCATGAAAGAAAGCTGCAGTAGGCCTTCTGCAGCAGGCCTACCGTGTTTCTCTTCCTGAGTTCCTAAGCCATCTTAATGCCAATCGTAAGTACTCCACGTTAACACCCTCTTATTGAGAGATGTGGAGTTCCATAGGGGTCAGTGTAGGGCCCTTTGCTGTTCATAATTTACATTTGCATGCTAAATTAAGGCAGAAATAACAGCAAGTTTCCGATTAAGAGAAAAATTAGTAGTCTGTAGCAACGTGTACATCATTATCAGAGACAAGAGTTCTGGTTAGCAGAAATCTGAGGCTGGAAAACAGTGCATAAGAGTTGCCAGTGAAGGTACCTGTTGATTTGACACCAAGTTTACAGAGGAGTCCCAGAGATATATCCCAACTTCATGTGTCCTTATTAAAGACACATTAAGTAAGTTTATTTAGGTACAGGTACACATAAGTACAATTATCATACATAGTGTAAATTGCCCACCACAATAACCCCCCCCCCCAAGAAAAAAAAAGTCAAAGTGACTTATTTCCACTGGGGGTCCATAGCATTGGGGGTCCTGTGTATAGCATTGGGGTCCATAGCATTGGGGTCCTGTGTATAGCATTGGGGTCCTGTGTATAGCATTGGGGGTCCTGTGTATAGCATTGGAGGTCCTGTGTATAGAATTGGGGGTCACATGTATAGCATTGGGGGTCACATGTATAGCATTGGGGTCACATGTATAGCATTGGGGGTCCTGTGTATAGCATTGGGGGTCACATGTACAGCATTGGGGGTCACATGTATAGCATTGGGGTCACATGTATAGCATTGGGGGTCACATGTACAGCATTGGAGGTCACATGTATAGCATTGGGGATCACATGTATAGCATTGGGGGTCCTGTGTATAGCATTGAGGGTCACATGTATAGCATTGGGGGTCACATGTATAGCATTGAGGGTCACATGTATAGCATTGGGGTCACATGTATAGCATTGGGGGTCACATGTATAGCATTGGGGGTTACATGTATAGCATTGAGGGTCACATGTATAGCATTGGGGGTCACATGTATAGCATTGGAGGTCACATGTATAGCATTGGGGGTCACATGTATAGCATTGGGGTCACATGTATAGCATTGGAGGTCACATGTATAGCATTGGGGGTCACATGTATAGCATTTCAAGCTTCTACATAACAGAGTGAACCAACGTCATGTTACACTTCGTTTCCTTATCATTCTTTCCAGGGGGTGTTTTTGATCCTAGGATATGGAGCAGGGATGCTAGGTGAGGATGGGAGAGAGGAGGATGTTCTTGACCCGAGGAGTTGGAGCAAAGGGGAGGAAGCCATAGTGTGAAAAGGGGAGGAGACCACTCTGGGAGAGACCACTCTGGGAGAGACCACTCTGGGAGAGACCACTCTGGGAGAGACCACTCTGGGAGAGACTGTACGGTTCGTACTTCTAACGGCTGCACCACTTCTTTCCTTGTCGTTGATAAGATTAGTTTCCCTGGTGACCTTCTAATCGGATTTGCTGCCATGAGAGATTTCCGAATTGTGCTTGATCCTTACCGATGGCAGGCAGAAATCGATGACCTAGTTGTGCCATTTTGGGGTTATCAACTGGGATCCGAGGTCTGCCATACAGCTGCAGAGTTTACAGACCGGATTAAGTACTTGCAAGCCGATATGTTACCTAGTAGCGTTGCCAAGCGGCCAGGCACTGGAAATTCTGTCACTCAAGTCTGTGTTCCACCCTCAACAAATTTAGACATGCAAGATAGTGCCCAGCCTACTCAGGTACCGGTGGTATCCCGGACCGCCTTGAGTACTGAGTCTATCTCGGCAATGCCGACTAATTCAAGTAGTAGTTTCTTCACAGGGGACGCCTTGTCGGAAAACACCTATTTGAAATTAGTAATGCCATCTCTTGTCGACGTCACGTGCCGTCTGCAGAAAGATACCTCTGTAGCAGCTAGTGCCCTCACTAGAGTGTCTGTTGTTGTCCCCCATGTTCCAGATGGTGACAATGTTCTAGTTGACAGTGATTCCTGCAGAGTGAAGGGTTTATTTGTTGAGCCATCTTTACATACTGTCCAAGACAGTAAGATATTCCTAGTTGTCGCTAATACCTTGGGTCACAGTGTTCGACTCAGAGCCAATACCATCATTGTTGATCTTGTTCACTACCCTTACCCTATTCGGGTTGAGGATGAGTTGCCACCTGACCAGTGGGTCGGTGCTATTTCAACCAGGGAGGATCCATCCACTCCACCGGACCAGTCTATTCCACCAGTAGAAGAGAAAGACTTAGCTTCTACTGACTTTCCAGACGAAGTCGGACGGTTGTTGAAACTGTTGAATAAACACCGTAGAGCAATTGCCTTACCAGGTGAGAAGATGGGTTTAACGAACCTATTGTCCCATCGTATCCCACTTGAACCTGGTACCAGACCAATTTATGTACCTGCGTACAGGATGCCGCATTCACAAGTCGCTGTCGCAGAGGAATTAATAAATAAGATGCTTGACGATGGTGTGATCGTACCTAGTAACTCACCCTGGAATGCGCCCTTAATCCTAGTACCTAAGAAGGACGGTACTTGGCGCCCAGTGATTGATTTTAGGAAGTTAAATGCGAAAAAAAAACCAGACCGTTTCCCACTTCCTGTACTTGGTGACCTGTTACGCAATATAGGAGATAATAAGGTCTTCTCAACCCTCGATTTGTTACAAGGGTTTTGGCAAGTTCCTCTTCATGAGGACAGCCAAGAGCTCACCGCATTCTCTACTCCAACAGGTCATTTCGAATTCTGTCGTATGGCTTTCGGATTAAGATCCTCACCTATCACATTCTCGAGGCTCATGACCAATATCTTTAGAGGCCTTATAGGAAAAGATCTAATGGTATATTTAGATGACGTAATTGTTATGTCCGAGGATGTAAATAAGCATTTAGAAAGACTAGAGAAGGTACTGAGTAAGCTTGAAGAAGCCAATCTAAAGATCAAACTGTCTAAATGTCAATTTTTCAGATCAGAAATTAAGTTTCTGGGTCACGTAGTCACTCCTAGAGGGGTTATGACTGACCAAAGTAAAGTAGATGCAGTATTGAATTTTCCAACCCCCAAAACTGCTGATGCCGTAAGATCCTTTGTGGGCTTAGCAGGTTTTTATAGATCATATATTCCAATTTTTCCTCAATAGCAGCTCCTCTAACTGAGTTGCTAAAGAAAGATACTCCATTTGTTTGGACCTTCAGTCAGGAAAAAGCATTTCAAACCTTGAAAGAAAGATTAACTTCTGCTCCAATCTTAAAATTCCCAGATTTTACAAAGCCTTTCTATTTAACCACTGATGCCAGTTCTATAGGCATTGGTGCAGTTCTTGCACAGAAGATTGATAGTAAATACAACGCAGTTGCATTTGCTAGTCGAGTCCTTACAAAGGCTGAAAGGAATTATACAGTAACTGAGCAAGAAGCCTTAGCAATAGTGTGGTCTTTAAAACACTTCCGAGACATAATTTATCAGTACCCTGTCCATGTCTTGACAGATCATGCACCTCTAATACCATTGTTCCAGAATAAACAACCTACTGGAAGACTAGCTAGATGGTCCTTAACTATCCAAGAGTTCAACCCTACCTTTGAACATTTACCTGGCAAGTCAAATGTAGTTGCAGATGCTTTATCGCGTCATGTTAGCGTGGTAACTGCTGATCCTCCGTTTAGTGCTGAGGATGTAAAGAATGCCCAAAGAACAGATCCCTTGTGGTCTGGTGTGACTTGATTCCTGCTACAGGAAGACCTTATTCTTACTGTGAAGCCACCAGCACCTATCAGTGACTTTGTTATGAACCAAGAATTACTGTATCGCGTAACCGAGCTGGGAACGCCTAGTAGACGGGCATACCAGTTAGTAATTCCTCAGTCACTAGTAAAAGTAGCTTTACAGCTAATTCACGATGCACCAGGTGTTGCACACCCTGGTATGGACCGTTCGATTTTGGCCTCGTATGGCAACTGATATTACCGAGTATGTTAAGAAGTGTAGTGTTTGTATGAAACACAAGGGTAATATCAACGGTCCCAATCCTATCCAGATGTATCCCACTACTAGTGAGCCATGGGAAAGAGTTGCAATAGATCTGCTAACTAATTTTCAATGTACAACGCAAGGCAATAAACATCTGTGTGTGATGGTCGATCATTTCACCAGATATTGTGAGTTAGTTCCTATTCCAGACAAGACTGCCGAGACAGTAGCTAAAGCGTTTAAGGAACGTATAATCTGTAGACACACCACTCCTAAATCCTTAGTATCCGATAATGGAGGTGAATTTTGTAATGAGATCCTAGAAAACTTGTGTAAACTTTACAAGATTACAAAATCAACCATTGTTCCGCACCATCCTGCCAGTAATGGGTTAGCAGAAAGAACTAATAAGAAAGTCCTTGATGTTTTGAGAGCTACCATCAATCCCAATAGTGTAACCTGGGATGAAGTCATTCCTGATGTTCAATGTGCTATAAATTCTGCTTTCAATGCTTCTATAGGTGATACGCCGCATTACGCCTTGTATGGTGTTGACAAGCGTTTGCCTTATGAGTTGTTATATTCTAATCCAAAACCGTCGTATAACCCTGATGATTTCATAGCAACTCGTACCAGCCAAGCTCAGAGTGTTTTCAGAAGAATACGTGAAACACTTCATAAGTCAACAGCAGAATTTACTAGAGTAACTAATACTAAAGCCAATACTAAAGCCAAACCGACTAAAGTTCAAGTAGGGTCCAGAGTCATGTTGTTCAACTTTAACAAAACTTCAGCAATGCCTAAATTAGACCAAAAGTTTGTTGGCCCATATCAAGTAGTTGAACATATCAAGGGCAATAAGTATAAAGTTAGAGAACTTAGTACGGGTAAGTGTAAAGAATCGCATCTAGATCATATGAAGTTAGTATGTGACCAAGACGAAGCCCCTGACAACCAGACTGTTGTGACTGACAATGATAATCCGTCTGACCCCGTACCTTCAACTTCTAGTAGTGAGTCAGAGAACAACCTGATTGTCGTTACTCCTTGCGTACACGACAAGTGTTGAGAAACCCCAAGTATCATTTGTTGATATCAGTGTAGACCCTCCTCAATCAGAAGTTGAGTTACCTACTGTAACAGAGTTTGATCCACCCAGAGATGATAATTATACAGCCTATATCAATCTCACCCTAGCAGAGTTGGGGTTAAATGTAAATAACCTGTATAGATAAATATGTAGTAAGCGTTTAACTGTGTGTTATAATATCTAATTAGTATTACTCAAATTTTTTTGTGTTCACGTTCTCTCCGAGTTCTGAGAATTAACAGTATAGATTTGAGTGCACCAGATCTACCTTGTCTGTTAATCACTACCTTCTTGTAAATATATTTCCTCAGAATTCGTAGATCACATGAAGACAGTTCGATCGAACAAATTTTTTTTTATCTCTTTTATCATGATTTTCTAGAATGAGCTCATTTAATTAATTCCCAAGTATCAAGATGCATCATATAGTAATGTAGATTGTTCTATCACGATAATATCCATGTGAAGTATAATGTTAACTGTTGTGTACTTTGACATTGTATAGAATCAGCTGAGAGTTGTTGCCTGTTGTCCTTAGTTTGTATAGTTGTATGTCGAGACGCCATACGTAGCATGCCCGAGCTGTACGGTTCGTACTTCTAACGGCTGCACCACGGCTGTTCACGTGATTTCCAACCTCTGCCCATGTGATCTGGCATTAGCCAATGATAGGCCTGCCTTTTGAATGCCTCAGCGCCGGGCGGCCTAGTAGCCTCAGTTCCATCCGGGTAAGCCTACGAGACGGACACAGGCATAGGCTCTCAGCTCCCATATATCCAACGCCTCATTAAACGCTACCAAAACCCAAGCTCATCGTCTGTTAATATTACCAAATCTATGAAAAGAACCCCACAACACAAGACCACTCTGGGAGAGACCACTCTGGGAGAGACCACTCTGGGAGAGACCACTCTGGGAGAGACCACTCTGGGAAAGACCACTCTGGGAGAGACCACTCTGGGAGAGACCACTCTGGGAGAGACCACTCTGGGAGAGACCACTCTGGGAGAGACCACTCTGGGAGAGACCACTCTGGGAGAGACCACTCTGGGAAAGACCACTCTGGGAGAGACCACTCTGGGAGAGACCACTCTGGGAGAGACCACTCTGGGAGAGACCACTCTGGGAAAGACCACTCTGGGAGAGACCACTCTGGGAGAGACCACTCTGGGAGAGACCACTCTGGGAAAGACCACTCTGGGAGAGACCACTCTGGGAGAGACCACTCTGGGAGAGACCACTCTGGGAAAGACCACTCTGGGAGAGACCACTCTGTGATTTGACACACCATACCCACTACACCATACCCACTACACTATACCCACTACACCATACCCACTACCCCATACCCACTACACCATACCCACTAAACCATACCCACTATACCATACCCACTACACCATACCCACTACACCATACCCACTACACCATACCCACTACACCATACCCACTACACCATACCCACTACCCATACATCAACCTTGTGTATCATCCCATGATTGACTGCCCTCATTTTTATACCCCTTCTTTCTTCCTCCTTCCTCTTCCTCCTTTCCCATCCTCTTCCCCATCCTCTTCCTCTTCCACTTCCTCTTCCCATCTTCTATTTCAGTATTTATCTTACCTTCCTGTTTTATGTTTGTTTACGTCTAGCCTCCCGTTTTCTATTTGTTTATGTCTAACCTCCGTTTTCTGTTTACGTCTAGCCTCCTAAATGTAAGATATAATGACAGTCTTAGTATACCTGGAGGGTGTTCCGGGGTCAACGCCCCGCGGCCCGGTCTGTGACCAGGCCTCATGTTGGATCAGGGCCTGATCAACCAGGCTGTTACTGCTGGCCGCACGTAGTCTGACATACGAACCACAACCCGACTGGTCAGGTACTGACTTCAGGTGCCTGTCCAGCGCCTTCTTGAAGACAGTCAGGGGTCTTGAAGACAGCCAGGGTCTTGAAGGCAGTCAGGGATCTTGAAGGCAACCAGGGGTCTTGAAGGCAGCCAGGGATCTTGAAGGCAGCCAGGGGTCTTAAAAGCAGCCAGGGATCTTGAAGGCAGCCATGGGTCTTGAAGGCAGCCAGGGGTCTTGAAGACAGCCAGGGGTCTTAAAAGCAGCTAGGGATCTTGAAGGCAGCCATGGGTCTTGAAGGCAGCCAGGGGTCTTGAAGACAGCCTGGGGTTTGAAGGCAGCCAG
>WNWK01022166.1:0-32989 GCA_009830355.1 Cherax destructor
TCGGTAATGGCACTTGACCAGGCTTCTGGAATGAATTTTTTCTCATTAGGCGGGGGTCCACTGTACATCATTTGAGGCATTTAGTAGTTCTGAACATAGAAGTGACTCTGATATACAGGCCAACATCCCCTTTTTGCCTGTTAACTCTGTCACATCTGTATAGGATGTAGCCCGGGATCCATATTTCATTGTCCAAGTGATCTCTTATGTGGGTCTCTGTGAAAGCCGCAAACATAGCATTTGACTCTGTAAGCAGTCCATGGATGTAAGGTATCTTGTTCGTTGCTGGCTTTAGACCCTGTACAGTGGACCCCCGATTTTCGTAAACCCCGGAAATCGTACATTTATGTAAGTATAATATTGTAAGTGCTTGTGGAAAAGTATTTTTGGGGGTCTGAAATAGACTAACCTACGTGACATTTTTCCTTAAGGTGGTAAATTCGTTCGGTAATGGCACTTGAGCAGACTTCAGGAGTGAAGTTTTTACGAAACTCGGGGGTCCACTGTATATGTATTTGCAAAGATGAATGTCGTTGGATTGGTGGTATTGGTGGTATGGGGGAGGGGTATTTTTTCCTGGCACTAATATCTGTTGTGTTGGAGTGGAGGCCATTGACTGTGATTCCACTCCAGAAATGATTGCAGTTGGTGTACGATTTCTGTCATTTCCTGCCAGCTTTTTTTTCCTTCCTGGCACTAAAAAACCTCTCCGGTCTGGATGTTCTGTGTAGTCTTGTACCCTTTAGGTGGTATGCCTGGCAATATAAGTTATAGCACTGTCTTTCCTGAACTGATGAGTGGCACATTTCAGGGTGGAAAAGCTTACAGGACAGAAGGTTGCATTTTCCTGTTTTCATATGGGCAAGGCATTTTCTGGGGTGATCATAATTGCATGTCCCATCTGATTTCCCAGATATTCCATGCCTGCAGATACCAAGTGCATAATATTCACATAGGCCTGGTTTCCGTTTGCCCTGTTTTTTTGTGACTGTGTTCCCCATTGTATTCCCTATTGGTGCGTGTGTTTCTGTCTCGTTTCTATCTTCGGCACTAGTGCTAACACTGGAGCCTTCATCAGTTTCTGGTAATTTATCTTCAGTATTTCCCGGGGCATCCCCCTGTTTGTAACATTGGTTTTTGTGTGTCCTTTTCTACACTTATTTCCCCACTAGAGCTCCTGTTCCCCTTCAGGTCACCATTTATTTCTCCTTTCTTACAGTTACTGTCTACCAGGGCAACATCTGTACCAGGGGCGATAGCACCATCTGGCCCAGATTTTTTACTTTCCCAACTGTTATAGAATGCTGTCATGTTTTTTATGAAGGCCGATTTGATGTTGTCATCTTTTAATATCAATGTGATTTTATTCCACAGTTCGGTCTCATTTGGGTATACCCAAAAACACTTCCCTGGTTTAATATCTTGTGTAGTTGATTCCTGAATGCTTGCACAAAGAGCGTGGCTCCATTTACCTCAGAAGTTGCATGTAATCCATTCAGTGGAATGTTTATTTGTTTGGTTGCATACTACACAGGTTTTCATGATTGATTTTGTTGGTTGTTTTACTGTATATTCTACTAATAGCTTCCCTGAAGTGGTGATCCGTTTATTTGTATCGTATCTTATTTTATTTGCATGTGTAAGTGTTTGGGACAATCTTACCGCTTTAAGTTATTGTTTGGGTTCAGAATTTATATTGAATTTTTATGTTACTTAATTTTACATCATAATTATGATTGTTGACCAAGGTGCACCACCAAATTTAATGTGAATGTTTTTGGTAATAATTACAGGAATTCAAGTGCAAGTATTTTTAATAAGTGTAGTTTTTTTTGTGTTTTAGTCTTACTTGTGTACTTTAATAACTTTGTGTTGTACGATCCATTTTATCATGTTTCTCATTTTATATTGAATTTAATGAGCTTATAGGAAATGACATTAATATTCAATATTACTTTGATGCTTACAGTACATATTGATAAAAACAATTTTCACAGCTATACATTTTCAATTTTTTAAATAGGGTTATTCTTGGTTAAGATTAACTTTCAAACAGTTTGAATTTTAAATTTTATTTTAAATTTCAGACACTGCATACACCAGCTGGATAAATTTTTTGTGGTGGTTGGGATTGACAACACTTCAAGGTCATGTACTGAGGGCTCTCATCATTATTCTGGTGGTTAACTTTGTCCTGATCAAAGTCTCGTGGCACATGTATGCTCAGCGCATATCTCATACATTGTCATTTAGTAAGTTTTTTCTTTGTGTTGATTAAAGTCAGGTGAGAGCTTGTTATTAATCCTCCAGTAATTCTTTGCTTTATGAGCACATAAGAAAAAGATTAACTTTGAAGGCTAGTACGTACTGTAATTCTGGATAACCAAAGAAAGGCAGTCTGTGTTGTTTTTGTTCCAAGGATTTAACCCATTACAGTTGAATGACACCTTGGTACTTACTGCCAGTTGAACAGGGGCTTAAGGTGTAAGGAAGTATGCCGATGTTTCCACCTACTCAGGATCAAACCTAGATCCTTCAGCTGTCAATTGAAGGCACTACTATTAAGCCATGAGCCACTCTGAATCACCAGTTCCATACATGTTGTATCTGTGCTATAAATTTGGCACCAAAGTACTAAATGTAAAAAGAAGAAACTTTACTTTTCTTCTTTTTTGGGTTGCCCTGCTTTGGTAAGAGATGGTCATTGTCTTAAACAAAAAAATTGTGCATGCATTTGCTTACACTTCATTAACTGTATATTTTAGTGTTGTTTAGAGTTGCTTGGTGGCATATGGTTCCTAGGAAAATTTATTGAGCAGTAAGTATTCTTTAAAAAAAAAAGGTTACATAGTAACTCAAACAACATTAGTCTATACTCCTCCCTAATCTCCTTGTCTGTGAAAACTGTGTCAGTATCCATGGTCCTAGACTGTTCAACCTCCTACCAGCAGATATCAGAGGTATTGCTATAACTAAGGTAGACATTTTCAAGAGGAAATTGGATCATTACTTCTGTGAAGTTTCAGATTAACTGGGCTGTGCTATACAGTGGACCCCCGAGTTTCGTAAACCCCGGAAATCGTGCAATTATGTAAGTATAATATTGTAAGTGCTTTTGTAAGTGTATTTTTGGGGGTTTGAAATAGACTAACCTACATGACATCATTTCTTAAGGACGTAAATTCGTTCGGTAATGGCACTTGAGCAGTCTTCTGGAATGAAGTTTTTACGAAACTCGGGGGTCCACTGTATTGGCCAGTGGGCTGCCATCAACAACAGTCTGGTTGAACAGGCAATTGTTTTATACTAACAATGACACTGGATATTTTTGTAACAGGCATTCAGTTTACACAGTACTTTAGAGTAACCAGTATGTATTTAATAAACTGAATTTTCTCTTGACAGACAGTCTTCATATTGTAGAGGATATATTGAAAAAGAACACCAATTTCAAATTTCCCAAGGAACATAGTGCAAGAATTTAATTAGGATTACAGGTAAGTGATATATATGGTTAATTTTTGCTTTGATCTTCCATGTAACCATTGTAGTGAGAGTATTAAGGGCTTCAAGTATACTTGTACACTGAACACAAATATTAAAGAACATTTTATTATCTGGCAACTCTCATATTCTTTTCCTGTTTGCATATACTGTACATGAATTCTGAAAGTTTTTTATTCTTTTCACTCTTGATATCTCTTGTCTAAATAATGTATGTCTAGCCTTCCAGGTTCCTTTTGTCTAAAAAATAAAAGTGACGAAAAGTTTCCATTTAAAGCAATACTAATTTTTTTTTTACTTTGCAGTTATAGTGCAGAGTTCTAGCTTCTGAAACCTACTTGCTTACTGTGTTTTTCTTTTATTCACATTGTGATCCTCAAGTAGAGACGAGTAGCAATACAAAATATAAATATAAATACAAATTTATATTTCTTTGCAAAGGTTACAATGTGTAATTTACATTTTATAAAATGTCAAGTACAAAGAGAGTCTCTAGCATGCCTGAGCATTTCTGGCAGACTAATATTAATGCTTACAGACTATTCAAAACCAGACATAGGTTATGGAGTGGTGAATTTTTGTTATTATATTACCTTATTACTAAAGAGAGGTAGCCAATAATTTTGTAATTAATAAGATTTATAGTAGTGAGGTAGCAAAATGCAAATAACAGTATGTATTACAATTAGTAAAATTTAGAGTTACAACAGTACAATTTTAAGAATGTTTTAATGTATAATGAGGCTCATACTTTTCTACTTTATTTTCTAGTAGAGTTGTTCACTTTATCAGTTTATGATTTTAATTACTATATTTGTGGATAACACTGTACTTTTTGATTTTCAGTTTAGGACTTTGACAGTAGAAATTTGCAGCACTTAAAAAGATGGATGCCATTAAGAAATTTTTTGAGAAGAAGAAAGCAGATGCTAAATTCAAGGTTTCTGGACAAGGACACAGGTACTGCAGTTTCAGTAGAGCATTAATTTTCTCATTTCCTGTTCATTCATGTACGTTAGACCATCAATTAATGCTGGGGTTTTGTTCCTAAAAATTTGCGTGTAATCTTATTTAGCCCTAACTTAACTGAAGAGTGTGTGCAAAAAATAGGGTTGTTTCACAGATCCAAAAATGCCAAGCAATTTTTTTTTAATGCATTGGCTGTTTCCCACTGAGGCAGGGTGGCTCAAAAAGAAAGAAAACCCCAAAAAGAAAGAAAAAAAAACTTTCATCACCATTCAACATTTTCACTATCACCCATACATAATCACTGCCTTTACAGAGGTGCTCAGATACAACAGCTTAGACGTCCCTCCAAATTGCAAATATCCCAAACCCCTCCTTTAACCCTTTGGGGGTCGACAGGCCTTCTCAGGAAAGTGTTCCTGGGGTCGAAATTTTTTGGAAAAAAAAAAATTAATTTTTTCTTATGAAATGATAGAGAATCTTTTTCTGATCATAACACTTCCAAAATTATGAAATTTGATCGAAAACTAACGGAATTATGCTTTCGCGAAGTTAGCGGTAGCCATGACACTTAAGCATCGGTGATTTTGCCAACTTTGAGCCCTATTTTCGACAAATTCCAATGTTTCAGTCTCCTAAAAGTATAGCTATTTCGCTAGAACTCGATTTCTTCTATCGATTGAGTACAAGAAACCGCCTATTTACCAATTTCATCTACCCAAAATAGTGGTCAGAAAATGGCAATTTTCCAATTTCACACAAATTTCAAACGATGCCAATTTCAAAATAGGGTCCAGAGTAAACAAGGCAGACATTCCTGGCACTAAAATAACATGTTCTCTGTTCATTAGTCACGTCTCCAGGCCCCTGTTCCATTACTTTTGCTTTTCATTTTTAATTTTTATTCTCACAAAAAATAGAAGATTTACTGTTATGTATACAACTGCATCATTGTAAAAATGGTATAAATAATATCAGAGCACTTGTGCATGATTATAAGACTCGCCAGTTGATGTGTATTGGAGGCATGGTGTGATTTGTTTACTCTTGAACATCGTCAAAAATCGAACATTTTCGCTACTTTGAGCTCAATTTCAAGGTACTTGTCATTGTCATACCAATCAAAATCATCTCTATTTCTGTAATATATCTTCCATTCTATCAAATGAGACCAAGAAAACGAGAATACATCAATAAAAACCATACGAAAATCGACTGCAAAGTCGCTGTTTTAATCGAAAAAAACAGTCAGTTTTTTTTCTCTCATTATGCAGTGTGTACTGCAGGATTTTTTTTATACTGCGCACACTGACCACACAGACCCATTCTTTCATATGTATGCCTACCAGACGTTTTCTGCTTAAATTGAGGCCGCTAGAATTTGGGCGTACTAGTACGGCACCAACCCCTGCTCGTAAAATGTACTAGTACGGCACCGACCCCCAAAGGGTTAAAGGGCAAGCATTGTACCTCCCATTTCCAGGACTCAAGTCCGGCTAACAGGTTTCCTTGAATCCCTTCACTAAATATTACCCTGCTCACACTCCAACATTTCGTCAGGTCCCAAAATCCATTTGTGGCTATTCACTCCTATCTAACACGCTCACACACGCTTGCTGGAAGTCCAAGCCCCTCGCCCACAAAACCTCTTTTATCTCCTCCCTCCAACCTTTTCAGGGATGACCCCTACCCCGCCTTCCTTTCCCTACAGATTTATATGCTCTCCAAGTCATTCTACTTTGTTCCATTCTCTCTAAATGTCCGAACTACCTCAACAGCCCCTCTTCAGCTCTGACCATACTTTTAATAACTCCATACCTCCTCCTAATTTCCACACTACAAATTTTCTGCATAATATTTACACCACACATTGCCCTTAGGCAGGACATCTCCACTGCCTCCAGCCGCCTTCTCGCTTCAGCATTTACAACCCATGCTTCACACCCATATAAGAGTATTAGTACCACTATGCTCTCATACATTCCCTTCTTTTCCTCCCAGGATAACATTCTTTGTCTCCACAGATACCTCAATGCACCACTTACCGTTTTTGCTTCATCAATGCTATGGTTAATCTCATCCTTCATAAACCCATCCACTGACAAGTCAACTCCCAAATATCTGAAAACATTCACTTCTTCTATACTCCCTTCCTCCGAGTGTGTTATCCAATTTTTCTGTATCTAAATTATTTGATACCCTCATCACCTTACTCTTATCTATGTTCACCTTCAACTTTCCACCTTTACACACCCTCCCTGACTCATCCACAAATCTTTGCAACTTTTCTTTGGACTCCCCCAAAAGCACAGTATCATCAGCAAAAATAAAATGTGTCAACTCCCATTTTGTATTTGATTCCCTATACTTTAATCCCACTCCACTCTCCAACACCCTAGCATTTACTTCTTTTACAACCCCATCTATAAATATGTTAAACAACAATGGTGACATTACACATCCCTGTCTAAGACCTACTTTTACTGGGAATTAATCTTCCTGTCTCCTATACACCCTAACCTGAGCCTCACTATCCTCATAAAAACTCTTGAAAGCATTTAGAGTTGCTTGGTGGCATATGGTTCCTAAGAAAATTTATTGAGCAGTAAGTACTCTTTAAAAAAAAAAAAGTTACATAGTAACTCAAACAACATTAGTCTATACTCCTCCCTAATCTCTCCTTGTCTGTGAAAACTGTGTCAGTATCCATGGTCCTAGACTGTTCAACCTCCTACCAACAGGTTGAACATACACTTGCAACATCTGCCACATTGCTTCCCTATCCACTCTATCATATGCCTTTTCTAAATCCGTAAATGCAATGAAAACTTCCCTACCTTTATCTAAATACTGTTCTCATACAGTGGAACCCCAGTTTTCGTCCTTAACCCTTTGGGAGTCGACAGGCCTTCTCAGGAAAGTGTTCCTGGGGTCGAAAATTTTTTGGAAAAAAAATTTAATTTTTTCCAATGAAATGATAGAGAATCTTTTTCCGATCATAACGCCACCAAAATTATGAAATTTGATCGAAAACTAACGAAATTATGCTTTCGTGAAGTTATCGGTATCTATGACACTGACGCATCGGCGATTTCACCCACTTCGAGCCCTATTTTCGACAAATTCCAATGTTTCAGTCTCCTAAAATTATAGCTATTTCGCTAGAACTCCATTTCATCTATCGAATGAGTAGAAGAAACTGCCTATTTACCAATTTCATCTACCCAAAATAGTGGTCAGAAAATGGCAATTTTCCAATTTCACACAAATTTCAAACGATGCCAATTTCAAAATAGGGTCCAGAGTAAACAAGGCAGACATTCCTGGCACTAAAATAACATGTTCTCTGTTCATTAGCCACGTCTCCAGGCCCCTGTTCCATTACTTTTGCTTTGCATTTTGAATTTTTATTCTCACAAAAATAGAAGATGGATATAAATGCTCTGGAAAACGTACAAAGAAGGATGACTAAGTTAATCCCATGTATCAGAAATCTTGCCTATGAGGATAGACTGAGGGCCCTGAATCTGCACTCTCTAGAAAGGCGTAGAATTAGGGAAGATATGATTGAGGTATGCCTGCACTTTAAAGGAGGGGTCTGAGATAGTGACAGCTGGGAGGGACTTTTCTCAGCTGTAGTATCTGAGCTCCTCTGCAAAGACAGTGATTATGTATGAGTGTGGTGAAAGTGTTGAATGATGATGAAAGTTTTTCTTTTTGGGGATTTTCTTTCTTTTTGGGTCACCCTGCCTCGGTGGGAGACGGCCGACTTGTTGAAAAAAAAAAAAAAAAAAAAATGATTGAGGTGTATAAATGGAAAACAGGAATAAATAAAGGGGATGTAAATAGCGTGCTAAAAATATCTAGTATTGACAGGACTCGCAGCAATGGCTTTAAGTTGGATAAATTCAGATTCAGGAAGGATATAGGAAAGCATTGGTTTGGTAATAGAGTTGTCGATGAGTGGAACAAACTCCCGATTACAGTTATAGAGGCTAAAACGTTGTGTAGTTTTAAAAATAGGCTAGATAAATATATGAGTGGGTGCGGGTGGGT
Source organism: Cherax destructor (assembly GCA_009830355.1). Classification (NCBI taxonomy): domain Eukaryota; kingdom Metazoa; phylum Arthropoda; class Malacostraca; order Decapoda; family Parastacidae; genus Cherax; species Cherax destructor. The sequence continues at coordinate 8,527 of WNWK01022166.1, forward strand.
GTGAGTTGGTCCTGACTAGCTTGTGCTACTAGGTCAGATGCCGTGCTCCTTCCTTAAGTGAATGTAACCTGACCTGGCTGGGTCGGGGCATTGGCTTAAGCCGGTGGGAGACTTGGACCTGCCTCGCATGGGCCAGTAGGCCTGCTGCAGTGTTCCTTCTTTCTTATGTTCTTATGTTATGTATACAACTGCATCATTGTAAAAATGGTATAAATAATATCAGAGCACTTGTGCATGAATATAAGACTCGCCAGTTGATGTGTATTGGACGCATGGTGTGATTTGTTTACTCTTGAACATTGTCAAAAATCGAACATTTTCGCTACTTTGAGCTCAATTTCAAGGTACTTGTCATTGTCATACCAATCAAAATCATCTCCATTTCTGTAATATATCTTCCATTCTATCAAATGAGACCAAGAAAACGAGAATACATCAATAAATACCATACGAAAATTGACTGCAAAGTCGCTGTTTTAATAAAAAAAAACGGTCAGTTTTTTTCTCTCATTATGCAATGTGTACTGCAGGATTTTTTTTATACTGCGCACACTGACCACACAGACCCATTCTTTCATATGTATGCCTACCAGACGTTTTCTGCTTAAATTGAGGCCGCTAGAATTTGGGCGTACTAGTACGACACCAACCCCTGCTCGTAAAACGTACTAGTACGGCACCGACCCCGAAAGGGTTAATCTGTTCCAGAAGGTCGGTCGAAATCCGAAATGGACGAAAACCGAAGTAATAATGTAAATTTAATTAATCCGTTCCAGACACCCAAAAATATTAACAAAAAATACATTTTATAGAGAATAACTATAGTTTTACATACAGAAAACAATGAGAAATAAATATGAATGACTAATTTTAATGGATAAATGAACATTTAAATCACTATTACATACTTTATTGAAGACTTGTTGCGTATGAAGGCGAGGAGGGGAGAGGGAGGAGAGGTTATTGTTTGGAAGGGGAATCATCCTCCATAAGGACTTCAGGTATCGTATTTTGCTACAAGCTCTTTCTTGAATTCTATCGTGTTTCTTTACCAAACGGCTGGCACTAGGTACTTTCTTTTGCCCCATGGTGGCTTATTTTGCAGTCGCACTCAATAAACAAGCACAAAAAACAATGGATTATTACGAAATGTTTCGGATGAACGTGCGGAGCATTGCTCAATGAACGAGTGACAGAGGCAGACTGAGTCACGTACATGTAAGCAGCCGTGATCTACACATCCCCTACCCATTCTAAAGCCTCCTTGATCATCTGCAATCCTGCTCTCTATCTTACCTCTGATTCTTTCAATAATAACCCTACCATACACTTTACCTGGTATACTCAGTAAACTTATTCCCCTATAATTTATACAATCTCTTTTCTCCTTTTTCCCTTTATATAAAGGAATTATACATGCTCTCTGCCAGTCCCTAGGTGCCTTACCCTCTTTCATGCATTTTTTTTTTATTAACACATTGGCCATTTCCCACCAAGGAAAGGTGGCCTAAAAAAGAAAAACTTTCATCATCATTCACTCCATCACTGTCTTCTCAGAGGTGTGCTTACAGTACAGATATATAACCAACATTAACACCCCCTCCTTCAGAGTGCAGACACTGTACTTCCCATCTCCAGGACTCAAGCCTGGCCAGCTGGTTTCCCTAAATCCCTTCATAAATGTTACCTTGCACACACTCCAACAGCACATCAAGTCCTAAAAAACATTTGTCTCCATTTGCTCCTATCTAGCATGCTCACGCGCGCTACCCTACCCTGCCTTCCTTCCACTACAGATTTATGTGCCCTCCAAGTCACACTATTTTGTTCCATTCTCTAAATGTTTGAACCACCTCATCAATCCCTCCTCAGCCCTCTGGATAATACTTTTACAAACCCTTCACCTTCTAATCTCCAAACTGCATAATATTCACACCAAACATTGCCCTCAGACACAATATCTCCACTACCTCAGCCCTCTCCTTGTTGCAAATTGCACCACCCATGCTTCACACTCATAAAAGCATTGGTACCACTATATTCTCATACATCCCTTTCCCCTTTGCTTCTAATGGATAATGTCCTTCGTCTCCACACACTCCGTAGTGTACCACTCCCTTTTTTTTTCTCGTCATTTTTGTGGTTCACCTCGTCTTTCATAGCCCTATCTGTTGACATTTCAACTCCCAGATATCTGAACACATTCACTTGCTTCATACTCTCTCCTTCCAATCAGATATCCAATCTTTCATTACTTAATTTTTTGTTATTCTCATCACCTTGCTCTTTCCTATGTTCACTTTCAGTTTCCTTCTTTTACACACCCTCCCAAATTCATCCATCAATATCTGCAGCTTCTCTTCAGAATCTCCTGAAAGCACAGTGTCATTAGCAAAATGCAACTGTGACATCTTCCACTTTGTGTTAAGATTCAGATTCCTTATCTTTCAATCTCACAGCTCTTCCCAATACTCGAGCATTCACTTCTCTTACAACCCCATCTATAAATATATTGAACAACCTTGGTGACATCACATGTCCCTGTCTAAGGCCTACAATTACCAGGAAATAATTTCCCTTTCTCCTCTGTCTCTGTCCTCTGTCTCACTGTCCTCATAAAAACTAAACTACTTTCAGTAACTTACCACCTATTCCATACACTCATAACATCTGCCACATTGCTTCCCTATCCACCCTATCATATGCCTTTTCCAAATCCATAAATGCAATGAGAACCTCTTTACCCTTATCTAAATACTGTTCACTTATATGCTTCACTGTAAACACTTGGTCTACACACCCCTTACCCTACCTAAAGCCTCCTTGTTCATCTGTGATTCTGCTCTCCGTCTTCCTCTTAATTCTTTCAGTAATAACTCTACCATACACTTTACCAGGTATACTCAACAGACTACTTCTTTCAACGGACTGGCAATATCCCACTGAGGCGGGGTGGCCCAAAAGGAAAAATGAAAGTTTCTCCTTTTACATTTAGCAATATATACAGGAGAAGGGGTTACTAGTCCCTTGCTCCTGGCAATTTAGTCGCATGGCTTACAGAGGAAGAATTCTTTTTCACTTTCCCATGGAGAACTCAACAGACTTATTACCCTATAATTCTTATCCTCTCTTTTGTCCCCTATACCTTTATACAAAAGAATTATGCATGTTCTCTGCCTATCCTTAGGTATCTTCCCCTCACTCATACATTTATTAAATAAAAGCACCAACCGTTCCAAAACTATATCTCCCACCTGCTTTTAACATTTTTGTCTTGATCCCATTAATCCCAGCTGCATTACCCCTTTCATTCAACCCATAGCTTCACATTTCTTCCCCACACTTACATCTGGCTCTTCCTCACTCTCAAAAGATGTTATACCTCCCTAGCCATTGCACAAAAATCACATGTTCTCCATCTTCATCAACATTTACTAGTTCCTCAAAATATTCCCTCCATCTTCTTGATACCTCCAACTCTCCATCTAATAACACTCCTCTTCTGTTTTTAGCTGTTAAATCCATTTGTTCCCTAGGCTTTCTTAACTTATTAATCTCACTCCAAAACTTTTTCTTACTCTCAACAACATTTGTTGACAGCATCTCACCCACTCTCATTTGCTCTCCTTTTACATTTCTTCACCACTCCTAACCTCTCTCTCTTTCCATATACTCTTCCCTCCTTATATCACTTCTACTCTGTAAAAACCTCTCATAAGCTAACGTTTTTCTCTAACTACTGTACTATTTACTACTATAGTAGTTAACAAATGTAAAACTAAGATACTCCCTTATCAAATTGTAGGATACATACAGAAACTTCCCATGCATATACCAACATATACTAAAGTTGAGTGCATTTGGGACAGTAATTATCAAGAAAAACTTAGTAATGCTGTAATAAAATGCTTGTGTGTAATGTGTCTGGGAGATGTGGTGACAGCTGCTGACAGTGGCTTTGACTCCCATCACTATACAGAAATAACAGATGTCTGCTATAATCTAACTCTTCAATACATATTTGAATTGTCTATACAATTTTTGTTTTGTATGATCTGTTCATGAAGAGCTAATAATGCCATATTCAGTGAAAGAGAAATTAAAGCCACATGCTTTAGTTCAAATGAAGCCAAGAGTCAGCATGGAAATAAGATTCCTCCACTTCTAAGTATTAACTGTATGTTGATAATATAACATTAGAGGGGCAGCAGCTGGCCTATATATCTTCCTTTTTTTTTTTTTTTTTCAAGCACTGGCCATCTCCCTCCAAGGTAGGGTAACCTGACAGAGAAAACACTCACTGTCAACTCACTCAATCACTCTTGTCAGAAGGTTGTGGTCATCACAGTTCGGATGACCTTCATAGTGCAGGTACTGTACTTCCCACTTCCAGGACACATCTAACTAACTGGTTTTCCCTGAATCCCTTCATAGATGTTATTTTGCTCACATTCCAACAGGACGAGTAGTCATAACCACTGGTCTCCACTCTCTTCTATCTAACATGCTCACACAAGCCTGTTGGATGTCCAAGTCCCTATCTTCAAAAACCTCTCTTATGCCCTCCCTCCAGCTTTTCCTAGGATGACCCCTACCCCTCCTTCCCTTCACCCTCAGATTTATATGCCCTACTAGTCATCCTATTTTTCTCCATCTTCTCTAAATATCCAGACTACCTCAACAACCCCTCCTCAGCCCTCTGAATAATATTTTTGGTAATGCCACACCACCTAATCTCTAAACTTCAAATTATCTGCATAATATTCACACCACACATTGCCCTCAAATGTGACATCTACTACCTCCAGCCTCCTTGGTGCAACATTCAAAACCCATGCTTCATACCCATGCTCATTTTGTTAGTCAAATAAATATTTCTTTGCCTTACCTAGCAAGGTGTGTGTTAATCTATACAAAATTCTATTTGTTTTGGTAGTCAGGTATTGGCACAGAGCCTCACTACAATTTCTCACTCTTTATTATCAACTGTCAACATTTTCAACAATTGTAGAAATACAGCTAGAGTTATAGGCATGGGAATGTGTAATTATGATAATGTTCAATATTGGGTTACTGGGGTAACCTTAGGGGTTAATAGTCCAATAAAGTCTTATACTACTAAGTTTTTGTTAATTATTTATATTAATACACTGAATATTCTCTTTAAAAAATTTATACAGGTGTTTTATATAAATTAAACATTTTTAAGTTACATAAACTTAGGAAAACATTAGCTCAATAAGAATGCTATCTAGTGGAGATGACTTGCTCTCTTAGTGTTAATGGTGGGAGACTAAGGGGCCCACTGAATCGATTGAGTAAATCTTCAGAAAGAACTACCTAAATTTTTGTGCATTACACAATACTTAATTCCTTTTTAAATTTATGAAGAGTGACATTGATCCTCATCTTGTGCTACAATTTTTTTGATACAATTTTCCAGTGGCTTTAGGACAATCGTATGTAGTCTCATTACAATCTTAAATTTTTATTACTGAATTGGTTTTAATTTTGTCATGGGATTCAGCTTCTATTGTCACTTAGGATGGCACTGATATATACTGGTAAATGTTGCTTACACTCATTTAAAATATAAATATTTGTTACTGATATATTCATATTTAAATAAATTCATGAAGGAAAATGCAATTTGGTTGACATTTTCTTATTTTGTAAAACACAAATTTAAACTGGATAACAGTTATGAAGGGATTCAGGGATTCAGTGAATATAGTTGGATTTGGAATGTTAGTTGAATTGTGATGTCTGTGGACGCCTGGCGAGACGACTACTGAATAATGATGGTAACTGTTTCATGCCTTGGATTATCTTGATTTGTTTGAAAGGGCTATCATTTTAAAGTTTAAAATAAAACAAACTTTTCGTGTAGATTAATATTAGAAAAGTTCAAGTATGATAAATGGAGAACAAGAAGCTACCACATATAAGCAACTATTGGCAGAAAGGTGGGCTAGTGCAAGTAGGAGTAGTGGGGGGGTTGAAGAGAGTTGGGATAGTTTAAAAAATGCAGTATTAGAATGTGGGGCAGAAGTTTGTGGCTATAGGAGGGTGGGTGCAGGAGGAAAGAGGAGTGAGTGGTGGAATGAAGAAGTAAAGGGTGTGATAAAAGAGAAAAAGGTAGCTTATGAGAGGTTTTTACAAAACAGAAGTGTTAATAGAAGAGCAGAGTATATGGAGAGTAAAAGAAAGGTGAAGAGAGTGGTGAGAGAGTGCAAAAGAAGAGCGGATGAAAGAATGGGAGAGGCTCTGTCAAGAAATTTTGCTGAAAACAAGAAAAATTTTGGAGTGAGATAAACAAGGTAAGAAAGCCTAGGGAACGAATGGATTTGTCAGTTAAAAACAGAGTAGGGAGTTAGTAGATGGGGAGCTGGAGGTATTGGGTAGATGGCGGGAATATTTTGAGGAACTTTTAAATGTCGATGAAAAGAGGGAGGCGATAATTTCATGTACTGGACGGGGAGGTACAACATCGTTTAGGAGTGAAGAAGAGCAGGAGGTGAGTGTGGGGAGGTGCGTGAGGCATTACGTAGAATGAAAGGGGTAAAGCAGCTGGAATTGACGGAATCATGACAGAAATGTTAAAAGCAGGGGGATATAGTGCTGGAGTGGTTGGTATTTTTGTTTAATAAATGTATGAAAGAGGGAAGGTACCTAGGGATTGGCAGCGAGCATGTATAGTTCCTTTATATAAAGGGAAGGGGATAAAAGAGAGTGTAAAAATTATAGGGGAATAAGTTTACTGAGTATACCAGGTAAAGTGTATGGCAGGGTTATTATTGAAAGAATTAGAGGTAAGACAGAGAGTAGGATTGCAGATGAGCAAGGAGGCTTTAGAGTGGGTAATGGATGTGTAGATCAAGTGTTTACAGTGAAGCATATATGTGAACAGTATTTAGATAAAGGTAGAGAAGTTTTTATTGCATTTATGGATTTAGAAAAGGCATATGATAGAGTGGATAGGGGAGCAATGTGGCAAATGTTGCAAGTGTATGAAATAGGTAGTAAGTTACTGAAGGCTGTAAAGAGGATAGTGAGGCTCAGGTTAGGGTGTGTAGGAGAGAGGGAGATTACTTCCCGGTAAAAGTAGGTCTTAGACAGGGATGTGTAATGTCACCATGGTTGTTTAATATATTTATAGATGGGGTTGTAAAAGAAGTAAATGCTAGGGTGTTGGGGAGAGGGGTGGGATTAAATTATGGAGAATTAAATGCAAAATGGGAGTTGACACAGTTACTTTTTGCTGATGATACTGTGCTTATGGGAGATTCTAAAGAAAAGTTGCAAAGGTTAGTGGACGAGTTTGGGAGAGTGTGTAAAGGTAGAAAGTTAAAAGTGAACATAGATAAGAGTAAGGTGATGAGGGTATCAAACGATTTAAATAAAGAAAAATTGGATATCACATTGGAGAGAGGGATTATGGAAGAAGTAAATGTTTTCAGATATTTGGGAGTTGACGTGTCAGCGGATGGGTTTATGAAGGATGAGGTTAACCATAGAATTGATGAAGGAAAAAAGGTGAGTGGTGCATTGAGGTATCTGTGGAGACAAAAAACGTTATCCATGGAGGCAAAGAAGCTACCACTGCAAACAGAAAAAATGTTGAAAGAATACTGGAAAGTTTGTCTTTATAAAGGTTCTAGAACACATAAGTGGTATACAGTAGGATATAGTGCTGCTATTACATGAAAAATTAATCAAACATTATACAGTCAACCCTAGGTTAACGATATTAATCCATTCCAGAGGGCTTATCGGTAACTGAAAATATCGTTATTCGATTCTATTTTCCCCATAAAAAATAATGGAAATAAAATTAATCCGTTTCAGACACCCAAAAGTATTAAAATAAAATATTTTTTTACAACATAAAACATTCAATTACACACAGTTTTATGGGAAATAAAGAAATAATAGTACAATAACATGTCACTTACATTTATTGAAGAGTTGTTGATGTGTGGAAGATGGGAGGAGGGGACAGGATGGAGTAGTATGCTAGTGTTTGGAAGGGGAATCCCCTTCCATTAACACTACAGGTGGCAAGTTCTTTTCTGGGGTTACTGGCCTTTTTCTTTTAATGCATGAATGCTACACTCCCTGCATGAATGCTACTCTCCCTGCATGAATGCTACTCTCCCTGCATGAATGCTGCACTCCCTGCATGAATGCTGCACTCCCTGCATGAATGCTGCACTCCCTGCATGAATGCTGCACTCCCTGCATGAATGCTGCACTCCCTGCATGAATGCTGCACTCCCTGCATGAATGCTGCACTCCCTGCATGAATGCTGCACTCCCTGCATGAATGCTGCACTCCCTGCATGAATGCTGCACTCCCTGCATGAATGCTGCACTCCCTGCATGAATGCTGCACTCCCTGCATGAATGCTGCACTCCCTGCATGAATGCTACACTCCCTGCATGAATGCTACACTCCCTGCATGAATGCTACACTCCCTGCATGAATGCTACACTCCCTGCATGAATGCTTCACTCCCTGCATGAATTCTACACTCCCTGCATCCCTGTTGCACTCTTTACCACAGGGCTGGCACTATAGGAGCTTTCTTGGGGCCCATAGTGGCTTATTTAGCAGTTGCAAGCACTAAAAACAGTGGAATAATGACAATATACTGGTATGAATGCGTGGGTGGTGGTCGCTCTCGCTTGTAAACAGTAGTACACTGACGCTCCCATGAGTGCCCGCCCAGCTGGGCCACGTGTATGCGTCTGGAACGAATATCGTAGACCGAGCGGATCATCGTAAACTGAGCCAGTATTTTGACTGAAAAATGTATCGCTAACCGATTTTATCGTTATCCGACGCCATCGCTAACCGGGGGTTGACTGTATGTATGTATGTATAATAATTTGTGTGTGTATTGGAGTCAAAAATTATAGTATATACAGTGAATACAAATATAGTAGTTAATCACATAAATTCTTTTATAGATTTATAAATTGTTCCAGTATCTTTATAGTGTATTTAAAATAAGATTTTTTTGCAGGTCACTTCACATTAATTGTAACAAACTTCAAAAAATATCAATAGACTATTCCTGAGGAAATATAACCTGAGTGCACTTCTAGATCATTATAGTGTAAAAAAAATTAAGAGAGCCTTGTAGAGTGTAGCAGAATAATTAAGGTCAGCATTTGATGTCTGTGATGAATCTTCTCCATGAAATCATATAGCATCCTCTTTCTGCTGTACTTCTATGTGAAATACTATGTACAGTGGTACCTCGAGTTACGATGGTCCCCAAAATCGCACTTTTATGTAAGTTTATTTTTTAAATGCTTTTGTAAGTATATTTTTGGGGGTGTAAAAGGACTAGTCTTTTACATTATTCCTTATGGGGATAAATTCGTTTGGTAATGGCACTTGAACACCATTCTCAAACGAAAAAATATCGTAACTCAAGGTACCACTGTACTTTATTCGGTAGTAAATGTAAATAGATATTAGGTGGTAAAATTCCATAGTTTAGATTATTTGTTGTTGTGCAGTCTTTCTGGTGGTGGTCAGCAGCGACACCATACTCCTAAGTCAACCCATAATGTGCCTCAGCAGCGGCACTTACCCACCTACGATGCTCAGCGTGCTGGGGCAGCAGCTCTGGCCAGGCTTGAACAGCAGTCAAAGAAGACAGACGTTAACTGGTAGGTTTTTGAGTTTCTTGTTTTTCTCTCTCTCTTGCTCACTCACTCGCTCACTTGCACACATACATACGTACAGATAAATCTGCATTAGTTATTGTTAGTAGATTATTTTATAGGGGTGGGAAGGTCATTTGAATTTTGAGCTGTAGTTTTATGGCAGTGACACTACCTGGTAGTTTTAGCAGACAAAATGGACATTACAGAGTTCACATACAATCATTGTACTGTGTACAGTACAGTAAAACCTCTCATTAATGGACTAATAGGGGGAGGGAGTGTGCGATAATGCCAACTATTTGCAAATTCCAAATTATGAGATTATTTCATGATCGTCTGGTAGTGGACTTCATCTGCTAATGCAGAGGACAACCAGACACTAGGAATATGGATATTGTATCTTGTAATACTACTATTACAGTACAGTACTGTAATTTACAGTAATTTTACTTGCCTTTTTGTGGTGGAGAGATGAGTTGACTCAATAATGTTTATTCTGAGAATAACGTTTATTCTGAGTCAGAGGAACTGTAAAGCTCTATTAGCAAGAATAATGATAAGATGGACATAGAAGGCTGAGAATGCAGACATAGAAGGCTGAGAATGCAGACATAGAAGGCTGAGAATGCAGACATAGAAGGCTGAGAATGCAGACATAGAAGGCTGAGAATGCAGACATAGAAGGCTGAGAATGCAGACATAGAAGGCTGAGAATGCAGACATAGAAGGCTGAGAATGCAGACATAGAAGGCTGAGAATGCAGACATAGAAGGCTGAGAATGCAGACATAGAAGGCTGAGAATGCAGACATAGAAGGCTGAGAATGCAGACATAGAAGGCTGAGAATGCAGACATAGAAGGCTGAGAATGCAGACATAGAAGGCTGAGAAGGCAGACATAGAAGGCTGAGAAGGCAGACATAGATGGCTGAGAAGGCAGACATAGATGGCTGAGAAGGCAGACATATGTAGACAGCCTTGCTGTCTGCATAGACAGCCATGCTGTCTGCCAGCTGAGTTCATATTTCGTGCCATGCTAGTTTCCATAGTATTCCGCCAGAGGGCAAGCCTGGTAGGGGTACCCATGTCAACCAGACCCGCCCTGGCCATCTCTCACGCAGCTGCCTTCACTCAGACAACAAGGCCTACTCCTCTCTCTCTCGCAAGGCACATGGCCTTGCCGGGCCATGGCCACTAACACGCAGCCTGTGTACTCACCCTTTATTACAAATAAAGTAAGAAGCCTCCGAAGCCTTATCATTACAACCACGCCTCCAAAACGCCCAAATAACATGTCGTTATAAATGGTGGAAGCGGTGCCTCGCAGCGGTTGTGTTTGCCCGAGAGGGGAGGAGGAGGAATGAAGTTTGTCTTCACTCCATCACTCTACACAAGAAGCACCCGTCTCTCAACGAGTTATCCTGATGTCGTGTCTGCAAATCTCAGCATCCAGACACTGGTACATGCAGGATCCAGGCCGAAATTTGCCTAATTTCTCCGAGTAATGGCGTCACTGACTTCACGCCACAGCGTCCCACGCTGTTTCTCAGTCACGTGCTCAGCCTTGTCAGCATGTTCTGCTGTTGTTGTTCAGCTCAGCACAACTATTTCAGCACTTCAGAGGTGAGTTAGTGGTGATTTCAACGTCTAGTGTGTCTCCCTCGTGTATGGGTAGGGTGAGAGTAGGAAGCGGCCGGAGTTCCTCGCCTCTCAACCACTCACGCCGCCACACTCTCACACTATGCTCTCACTCCCTCTGCTGTTTTCTGTGAATTTCCTTGTGAATTCTTGCCAGAGCTGTGTATCCGAGTGTCGAGGCCACTCGAAGCCATGTGTGACCAAGCCACGTGGGATGATCACCAAGCCACGTGATCAGCAAGCAAGGTGGGGTGTTACCGAAGCCAGACCTCCCAAGCCATGCTGTGGTCTGCTGCCGCATCAACCCATGACGTCACGATGCTGCCTGACTCCAGGACGTCGCTCACGATGCTTCCGACTTCACTGACGTCACCACGATGCTGTCCGACTCCACTGACATCACCCTACGACGTCTGACTGATGTCACCTTGCGATGTCACCCCATGACATCCGTCACGACATCACTGGCGATGTCACCCTATGACATCCATCACGACGTCACTCCAGGACGTCACCGAGTGTTCTAGTTTCACAGTGAGCATTTTATTTTCATTATTTTCGAGAAGTTTGAGAGAAGATATAAGTCGAGTGTTCATTAATTCCTCTCAGTCAGTGTTCTCATATGTTCGAGTATTGCTTAGTGACGATTTTTATACAGAAAAGCGTCATTTTCTAGTAAGCCATGTTGTGCCACGTGCAGTATGTGTGCAGTTTCTCGTGTGTCCTATGTAGCACCTGTGTGTTACTTTGTCACTAGGTGTGACCCATGCCCCGCGCACTTGACAGCTGACATTTGTCAGTCCAGGCATCAGTTAGGAGCGTTCGAGCGCCTTGTACAGAAAGCTCTTATTGTTCGCCGCTCGTAGATGCCTTTGCTGAATCGTACCCGCGACGATTCTCTCATCGAGACCATTCCACTTCACCTAGACCGTCAGTCCAGTTATGGCAGATGACCAGTCTGGGGACGCTTACACTGCCCTCTGCTGTAACTCAACTGTCGAGAGATGTCACTCGTCTAGCCGCAGTTAAGCCTGTCGGCAGGCGACTGTCAGCCTCGTGTCACAACTTCAGTGAACAGCCTGCACAAAGTTGATGTCACTTTGACTGCTAGCCCACTCGCTGCAGTAAGGTGTATGCTGTTACGACCTCCAGATGTTTCGCCGAGTCGTCCCTGTCACGACTCACTCCACACTCGCCAGCAGCGACAGCTCCAGCGACAGTACCAGTCGAGGAATGTCCTCCTGAGTCACTTGCCTGACGAAGTCCTGCCCAGTTGCGACTACTGACGACGCCTCACTCGAGGGCACCAGCAGGCTGTGCCCCAGGTTGAGTGAACCCTCCAGCGACTACTACGATGACTGCTTACCCGTCCTAGAAGAGTCCGTACCCTGTTACGTCACAGCTCAGCCACAGCTTGTCTCCCGTGTTGCAGAATGTGTCCAGACGCAGGAAGGCGTGCAGTGCTGCATCGACGCTCACTGCCTTAGACCACAAAGCACACCTTTTTTTTTCTTCCCTCTCTGGAGGAAGTTTTTCTTTCTATGTCCATATGTTTATGTATATACAGTGTAGGGATGTATTGGATGTGAAAAATTTAGATATCCGGTATGCGGATGTATATACGGATGTCTTACTTTACGGATGTCTTACTTTACTGATGCAGATGCGGATGTAAGAAATTGTGCGGATGTTCCGCGGATTTCGGATGCGGATGTATATACGGATATCTGTTTGCTGTGAAATGCGGATGCGGATACGGATGTAAGAAATTGTGCGGATGTTCCGCAGATGCAGATGCAAATATCCGATACATCACTAATACAGTGGACCCCCGAGTAACAAGCATAATTCATTCCAGAAGCCTGCTCAAGTGCCATTACCGAACGAATTTACTCCCTTAAGGAATAATGTCAAGTAGGTTAGTCTATTTCAGGACCCCAAAAATACACTTACAAAAGCACTTACAATATTATACTTACATAATTGTACAATTTCCGGGGTGCTCGTTACTCGGGGGTCCACTGTATGTTTTTCTTTCGTGTTCTGTGACCTGTTCTTGCGAGAGAGAGACCCAAGATTTTTTACTGCCAGACATGGTCAGGGTCAACCATGGGTGCGTAGCCGAGTGATGTAGACAGCCTTGCTGTCTGCATAGACAGCCATGCTGTCTGCCAGCTGAGTTCATATTTCGTGCCATGCTAGTTTCCATAGTATTCCGCCAGAGGGCAAGCCTGGTAGGCGTACCCACGTCAACCAGACCTGCCCTGGCCCCCTCTCACTCAGGCAGCTGCCTTCACTCAGACAACAAGGCCTACTCCTCTCTCTCTCTCTCGCAAGGCGCATGGCCCTGCCATGCGCCTCATCATTGCATTCCCGCTACCAAGAACGACACAATAACCAGTCGAAAACACATAGATGGCTGAGAAGACAGACATAGATGGCTGAGAAGACAGACATAGATGGCTGAGAAGACAGACATAGATGGCTGAGAAGACAGACATAGATGGCTGAGAAGACAGACGTAGATGGCTGAGAAGACAGACGTAGATGGCTGAGAAGACAGACGTAGATGGCTGAGAAGACAGACGTAGATGGCTGAGAAGACAGACGTAGATGGCTGAGAAGACAGACGTAGATGGCTGAGAAGACAGACGTAGATGGCTGACATAGATGGCTGAGAAGACAGACGTAGATGGCTGAGAAGACAGACGTAGATGGCTGAGAAGACAGACGTAGATGGCTGAGAAGACAGACGTAGATGGCTGAGAAGACAGAGATGGCTGAGAAGACAGACGTAGATGGCTGAGAAGACAGACGTAGATGGCTGAGAAGACAGACGTAGATGGCTGAGAAGACAGACGTAGATGGCTGAGAAGACAGACGTAGGTGACTGAAAGACATAGATTCTGAAAACGTGCATTTTCTCTTGGCACCACCACTTGCTCTAGAACCCACTGTTAATTATTCTTTACATAATAGGTTAATAAAGTTACACAAAATACTATAAATCCAGGGTAAAATTGGAGACTAAATGAGAAGTGCACAAGTGAGTGAACACACAATAAACTTTTGCAGGTGGCCTATGGCTGAGGGAACTTCGAAAAAAGACAGGTCCTGGATGTGGCTGCTTTGGCCTTTACTGGACAAACGTCAGAGTTAGTGGACTTAGTCTGACACTTTAGAAGACAACCGGACACTATCGTGAAGGACAAAATATTGAATTACGGACTTTTATTATTTTTCCAGTAGTTCGTGTTTGTTCAGCCAATTTTTTAAATCCGAACTTGCCAAAATCAGAGAGGTTTTACTGCATATGCACATACAGCCTCCCCTCACTTAGCGACATATTTGTTTACCGACGCCTCGGACTTATGACAGGCTCTCTGACCAGTATTCATACCTAAATAATGTACAGTGGAACCCCGAGTTTTGGCCGTAATCCGTTCCAGGAGCTAGGCCTAAAGTAGAAATGGCCTAAAGTCGAAGCAATATTTCCTGTAAAAAATAATGTAAATCCAATTAATCCATTCCACCCAAAAATATTCACAAAAAATTCATTTTTTAAAGAATAAATCTTTTAGTTTTACATGCAGAAAACAATGAGAAATAAATATAAAGCACTAATTTTAATGGATAAGTGAACATTTAAATCAGTTTTACCTTTATTGAATTCTCTTGTTGGCGTATGAGAGGGGCAGGAGAGTTTGTTTGGAGGCAGGACAAGATAGTCCTTCAATATGACACTAATATAAACTCTACGGCTTATTTATCTATCACAATTCATCTACAGTAGACCGTCATTTAGCACGATAGTTACGTTCCTGAAAAAGTCGTATTAGATAATTTCGTGTTAAATAATTAAAAGAACTTATGGGAAAAATAGGGTTACGTTCCTGGGAGTCCCCAAAAAGCCAAACAAGTTTTTTTTAGACCAACAGATCTTACAAAAATAAAAGTGAATATGTAATTGTAGTTCATTATCATGATGTATTATGTTGTTTTTACTGCTTAAGACTACAAATGTAACAGAAATAATAGTATTTACCTTAAATTGTGGGTGTTGGTGTTTGTGGATGATTGTGGAGAGAGTGGAGAGTTATGCTGAGGTGGATGGTAGAGGTTCTGGAACTGAAGTCGATGGTTGTACTGAGTGTCTAACTTTAAGTCATTCAGTAAGTCAGTCAAGTCATTCAGTAAGTCAGTCAAGCCATTCAGTAAGTCAGTCAAGCCATTCAGTAAGTCAGTCAAGTCATTCAGTAAGTCAGTCAAGTCATTCAGTAAGTCAGTCAAGTCATTCAGTAAGTCAGTCAAGTCATTCAGTAAGTCAGTCAAGTCATTCAGTCAGTTAAGTCAGTCAAGTCATTCAGTCAGTAAGTCATTCAGTAAGTCAGTCAAGTCATTCAGTCAGTAAGTCATTCAGTAAGTCAGTCAAGTCATTCAGTCAGTAAGTCATTCAGTAAGTCAGTCAGTCATTCAGTCAGTCGGTCGGTCGGTCGGTCACAAACTTATGTTTACCTCTTTTTATGTGTACAAAGTAACACTTCATTACAGCCACAGGTTATGTCTTGTCTAATATTCTTCACAAACACAGCTGGCTTGTAGCAGAGGACTTTTTTGACGCGTATGAAATACGTACAAATGCTTGGATGGTGGGGTCCATGGGGGCTGGGGAAGGCGGGTGGTGTCCGCTGAACCACAACAACAAGGCTGCTTGTGGGAATGGTTATTTGTTTTTCCTTCCCGCAAACTGTAAGTAAGTTTATTCAGGTATACACAGATACAGTTACAAAGATTATCATACATAGCAGCATATGTGTAGAGAACCTAGGATAACCCAAAAATGTCAGTGACTTATTTCCATTGTCTGCTATGTATGATAATCAATGTAACTGTACTTACCTAATTGTGGTTGCAGGGGTCGAGACTCAGCTCCAACTACCCAAAATAGTGGTCAGAAAATGGCAATTTGGCCAATTTCACACAAATTTCAAACTATGCCAATTTCAAAATAGGGTCCATAATAAACAAGGCAGACATTCCTGGCACTAAAATAACATCTCTGTTCATTAGTCACGTCTCCAGGCCCCTCTTACATTACTTTTGCTTTCCATTTTGAATTTTTATTCTCACAAAAAATAGAAGATTTACTGTTATGTATACAACTGCATCATTGTAAAAATGGTATAAATAATATCAGCGCACTTGTGCAAGAATATTAGACTCGCCAGTTGATGTGTATTGGACGCATGGCATGATTTGTTTACTCTTGAACATCGGCCAAAATCGAACATTTTCGCTACTTTGCGCTCAGTTTCAAGGTACGTACTTGTCATCGTGAAACCAGTCAAAATTATCTCTATTTCTGTAATATATCATCTATTCTATAAAATGAGACTAAGAAAACGAGAATACAAGCATAAATACCATACGAAAATAGACTGCAAAGTCGCTGTTTTAAACCAAAAACACGGTCAGAGTTTTTTTTTTCCTCATTATGCACTGTGGTGTGCAGGAAATTTTTTATACTGCGCACACTGACCGCACAGACCCATTCTATCATATCTAGGCCTAACAGCCTGTTTCTGCTTGATTTGAGGGCGCTAGAATTTAGGCGTACTAGTACATCAATAACCCCAGGGCATAAGCCATACTAGTACGACCAAAACCCCGAAAGGGTTAATGCTACACTTTATCGCTGGCTGGCGCTATAGCCTTTATTGACTCGTGCTGCTTTAGTATCGTACATATCGTAGAATCACTGAAGAAGGCACATTCTCCCCTCTCTCTTCCTCCTCCACTTTGGTACTTTGCTACAATTTCTTTCTTCAATTCTATCGTGTTTGTCACTTTCTTTACCAAAGGGCTGCCACTATGAAGTTATTTTGGGCCCATGGTGGCTTATTTCACAGTCACAATCAATAAACAAGCACTAAACTCAATGAATTTATTGTGAAATGTTTGGATTATCGCACAGGGTAATGTTCACTCAAGGATAAACAAAGCTAGACTGGCTCACGACGCTTGCGCGGGGGTTGTTAATGTTGCAGTTTTGTAGCTGTAGTGTAAGCACGCCTCTGGCAAGACGGTGATGGAGTGAATGATGAAAGTTTTTCTTTGTCGGGCCACCCTGCCTTGGTGGGAAACGGCCGATGTGTTAATAAAAAAAAAAAAGTGTAAATATTTCTTATTTATAAATTACATACATTGTTTCAGTGTGAATACTGGTGGTGGCCTGCTGCCTCCACCATCACCACCACCACTATATGTACGGTTTATGGTCAGTGGCCCTTATAAACCCAACAACAATAACACTCACCAGTCCTCACATTCGTAATGACATATTTTATTCATTCTAGAGTATATATCATGTTTCTGTGTTATTAATATTGTTTATTATGTCATATTA
The DNA here is from genome assembly GCA_009830355.1 of Cherax destructor. Taxonomy (NCBI): domain Eukaryota; kingdom Metazoa; phylum Arthropoda; class Malacostraca; order Decapoda; family Parastacidae; genus Cherax; species Cherax destructor. The sequence continues at coordinate 26,251 of WNWK01022166.1, forward strand.
GATGAATTGTCTTAGGTAGTAGGTTGGTAGACAGCAACCGCCCAGGGAGGTACTACCGTCCTGCCAAGTGAGTGTAAAATGAAAGTCTGTAATTGTTTTACATGATGGTAGGATTGCTGGTGTCTTTTTTCTGTCTCATAAACATGCAAGATTTCAGGTACATCTTGCTACTTCTACTTACACTTAGGTCACACTACACATTCATGTACAAGCATATATATACACACCCCTCTGGGTTTTCTTCTATTTTCTTAATAGTTCTTGTTCTTATTTCCTCTTATCTCCATGGGGAAGTGGAACAGAATTCTTCCTCCGTAAGCCATGCGTGTCGTAAGAGGCGACTAAAATGCCGGGAGCAAGGGGCTAGTAACCCCTTCTCCTGTATATATTACTAAATGTAAAAGGAGAAACTTTCGTTTTTTCTTTTGGGCCAACCTGCCTCGGTGGGAAACGACCGACATGTTGAAAGAAAGAAAGAGATGAATTGTGATAGATAAATAAGCTGATATTAGTGTCAAATTGAAGCATTTTGTACTGCCTCCAAACAATAAACTCGCCTCCCTCTCTCCTTCTCTCTGTCTTCCATACACCAACATGAGTTGCCAATAAAGGTAAGTGTGATGTTAAAGGTTCATTTATACATGTTATTAGTGCTTTATATTTATTTGTCATACGTTTCTGTGTGTAAATCTATATTTAATCTCTAAAAAATTTTTTTTTGTTAATACTCCTGGGTGTCTGAAACGAATTAATTGAATTTACGTACATTATTTCTTTTGGGGAAAATGATTTCAGTTTTAGCTGATCCCTCTGGAACGGATTAAACACGAAAACCGAGGGTCCACTGTACAATGGTACCCTGAGTTTTGGCCATAAATCGTTCCAGAAGGCTGTTCGAGTGCCGTTACCGAACGAATTTGTTCTCCTAAGGAATAATGTAAATTAGATTACTCCGTTTCAGACCCCCCAAAAATACACTTACAATAATACACTTACATAATTGTACAATTTCCGGGGTGTTCGTTAGCCGGGGGTCCACTGTACATATATAGGTAGGTTAATAGACAGCAACCACCCAGGGAGGTACTACTGTCCTGCCAAGTGAGTGTAAAACGAAAGCCTGTATTTGTTTTACTTGATGTTAGGATTGCTGGTGTCTTTTTTCTGTCTCATAAACATGCAAGATTTCAGGTATGTCTTGCTACTTCTACTTACACTTAGGTCACACTACACATACATATACACATTTATGTATACACACTCATCTGAGTTTTCTTTGATTTTATCTTAATAGTTCTTGTTCTTATTTCTTTTCCTTTCATATCCATGGGGAAGTGGAATAAGAATCTTTCCTCCGTAAGCCATGCGTGTTGTAAAAGTCAACTAAAATGCCGGGAACAATGGGCTAGTAACCCCTTTTCCTGTATAGATTTACTAAAAAGAAAAAAGAAAACCGTCAAAGTGGGATGTTTGAATGTGCGTGGATGTTGTGCGAATGATAAGAAAGAGATGATTGTAGATGTTATGAATGAAAAGAAGCTGGATATCTTGGCTTTAAGTGAGACAAAGATGAAGGGGGTAGGAGAGTTTCAGTGGGGAGAAATAAATGGGATTAGGTCAGGAGTTTCAAATAGAGTTAGAGCTAAAGAATGAGTGGCAATAATGTTGAATAATCAGTTATGGCAGGTAAAGAGGGAATATAAATGTATAAATTCAAGGATTATGTGGAGTAAAATAAAGTTTGGATGTGAAAAGTGGGTTATAGTAAGTGTTTATGCACCTGGAGAAAAGAGAAGTGTAGAGGAGAGAGAGAGATTTTGCGAAATGTTGAGTGAGTGCATGGGGAGTTTTGAATCAAGTGAGAGAGTACTTGTGGTTGGGGATCTAAATGCTAAATTGGGTAAAAATGTTGTGGAGGGAGTAGTAGGTAAATTTGGGGTGCCAGGGGTAAATGTAAATGGGGAACCGTTAATTGAGCTATGTGTAGAAAGAGGTTTGGTAATAAGTAATACATATTTTATGAAAAAGAGGTACCAACACGCTTACATGGGTGTGAAGCATGGGTTAATGCTGCAGCGAGGAGGCAGCTGGAGGCAGTGGTATGATATAGCACGTAAGGAAAGTAGTTTGTTGGATTATGTATTGGTGGATAAAAGGTTGATGTGTAGGCTTCAGGATGTACATGTTTATAGAGGGGCAACAGATATATCAGATCATTATTTGGTTGTAGCTACAGTTAAGAAAAAGTTTTGGAATGAGATTAATAAGTTGAGGAAGCCTAGAGAACAAATGGATTTGACAGTTAAAAATAGGAGAGGAGAGTTATTAAATGGAGAGTTAGAGGTATCGGGAAGATGGAGAGAATATTTTGAGGATTTGTTAAATGTTGATGAAGACAGGGAAGCTGTGATTTCGTGTGTAGGGCAAGGAGGAATAACATCTTGTAGGAGTGTGGAAGAGCCAGTTGTGGGTGTAGGGGAAGTTCGTGAGGCAGTGGGTAGAATGAAAGGGGGTAAGGCAGCTGGGATTGATGGGATAAAGATAGAAATGTTAAAAGCAGGTGGGGATATAATTTTGGAGTGGTTGGTGCTATTATTTAATAAATGTATGGAAGAGGGTAAGGTACCTAGGGATTGGCAGAGAGCGTGTATTGTTCCTTTGTATAAAGGCAAAGGGGACAAAAGAGAGTGCAAAAATTATAGGGGAATAAGTCTGTTGAGTGTACCTGGTAAAGTGTATGGTAGAGTTATTATTGAAAGAATTAAGAGTAAAACAGAAAGCAGGATAGCAGATGAACAAGGGGGCTTTAGGAAAGGTAGGGGGTGTGTAGACCAAGTGTTTACAGTGAAACATATAGGTGAACAGTATTTGGATAAGGGTAAAGATGTTTTTGTGGCATTTATGGATTTGGAAAAGGCGTATGATAGGGTAGATAGGGGGGCAATGTGGCAGATGTTGCAGGTGTATGGAATAGGAGGAAGGTTACTGAAAGCAGTGAAGAGTTTTTATGAGGATAGTGAGGCTCAGGTTAGAGTGTGTAGGAGGGAAGGGACTATTTCCCAGTAAAAGTGGGCCTTAGACAAGGATGTGTGATGTCACCGTGGTTGTTCAATATATTTATAGATGGGGTTGTAAGAGAAGTGAATGCGAGGGTCTTGGCAAGAGGTGTTGGGCTAAAAGATAAAGAAGCAAATACAAAGTGGGAGTTGTCACAGTTGCTTTTTGCTGATGACACTGTGCTTTTGGGAGATTCTGAAGAGAAGCTGCAGAGGTTGGTGGATGAATTTGGTAGGGTGTGTAAAAGAAGAAAATTGAAAGTGAATATAGGAAAGAGTAAGGTGATGAGGATAACAAAAAGAATAGGTGACGAAAGATTGGATATCAGATTGGAGGGAGAGAGTATGGAGGAGGTGAATGTATTCAGATATTTGGGAGTGGACATGTCGGCGGATGGGTCTATGAAGGATGAGGTGAATCATAGAATTGATGAGGGAAAAGGGTGAGTGGAGCACTGGAGTCTGTGGAGACAAAGAACCTTGTCCATGGAAGTAAAGAGGGAATGTATGAGAGTATAGTTATACCAACGCTCTTATATGGGTGTGAAGCATGGGTGATGAATGTTGCAATGAGGAGAAGGCTGGAGGCAGTGGAGATGTCATGTCTGAGGTCAATGTGTGGTGTGAATATAATGCAGAGAATTCGGAGTTTGGAAATTAGGAGGAGGTGCGGGATTACCAAAACGATTGTCCAGAGAGCTGAGGAGGGGTTGTTGAGGTGGTTTGGACATGTAGAGAGAATGGAACGAGACAGAGTGACTTCGAGAGTGTATAAATCTGTAGTGGAGGGAAGGCGGGGTAGGGTCGGCCTAGGAAAGGTTGGAGGGAGGGGTAAAGGAAGTTTTGTGTGCGAGGGCTTGGATTCCAGCAAGCATGTGTGAGCGTATTTGATAGGAGTGAATGGAGGCATATGGTTTTAATACTTGACGTGCTGTTGAAGTGTGAGCAAAGTAACATTTATGAAGGGATTCAGGGAAACCGGCAGGCCGGACTTGAGTTCTGGAGATGGGAAGTACAGTGCCGGCACTCTGAAGGAGGGGTGTAAATGTTGCAGTTTTATAACTGTAGTGTAAAGCACCCTTCTGGCAAGACAGTGATGGAGTGAATGATGATGAAAGTTTTTCTTTTTCGGGCCACCCTGCCTTGGTGGGAATCGGCCGATGTGTTAATAAATAAAAAAAATACAGTTAGAGTAAAAGGTAGATGGGACAAAAAGAAAATGGCAACAGCAAGTAAGAGAGAGGTAAAAGTGTATAAACTAAGGGAGGAGGAAGTTAGGGTGAGATATAAGCAACTATTGGCAGAAAGGTGGGCTAGTGCAAGTATGAGTAGTGGTGGGGGGGTTGAAGAGTGTTGGGATAGTTTTAAAAATGCTGTATTAGAATGTGGGGCAGAAGTTTGTGGCTATAGGAGGGTGGGTGCAGGAGGAAAGAGGAGTGAGTGTTGGAATGAAGAAGTAAAGGGTGTGATAAAAGAGAAAAAGGTAGCTTATGAGAGATTTTTACAAAACAGAAGTGTTAATAGAAGAGCAGAGTATATGGAGAGTAAAAGAAAGGTGAAGAGAGTGCAAAATGAGAGCAGATGAAAGAGTGGGAGAGGCTCTGTCAAGAAATTTTGCTGAAAACAAAACAAAAGTTTTGAGTGAGATAAAAAGTTAAGAAAGCCTAGGGAACGAATGGATTTATCAGTTAAAAACAGAGTAGGGGAGTTAGTAAATGGGGAGCTGGAGGTATTGGGTAGATGGCAGGAATGTTTTGAGGAACTTTTAAATGTCGATGAAAAAAGGGAGGCGGTAATTTCATGCACTTGCCAGGGAAATATAACATCGTTTAGGAGTGAAGAAGAGCAGTGTGAGTGTGGGGGAGGTGCGTGAGGCATTACATAGACTGAAAGGGGGTAAAGCAGCTGGAACTGATGGGATCATGACAGAAATGTTAAAAGCAGGGGGGGGATATAGTGTTGGAGGGGTTGGTATTTTTGTTTAATAAATGTATGAAAGAGGGTAAGGTACCTTATGGATTGGCAGAGAGCATGTATAGTGCCTTTATATAAAGTGAAAGGGGATAAAAGAGATTGTAAGAATTATAGGGGAATAAGTTTACTGAGTATACCAGGTGCCATTTCAACCAGCCATCCTCGTTGAAACACCGAGACACCATGCGGTTTTTCCTTACATTTGCACAATTCCGGAGCCTCCTGGGCCCAAAACACCCCATAGTCTCTTGGTGTCATCGCCGTCCGAGGAAAACGGCACAGGGTTATTATTGAAAGAATTAGAGGTAAGACAGAGAGTAGGATTACAGATGAGCAAGGAGGCTTTAGAGTGGGTAGGGGATGTGTAGATCAAGTGTTTACAGTGAAGCATATATGTGATCAGTATTCAGATATAGGTAAGGAAGATTTCATTGCATTTATGGATTTAGAAAAGGCTTATGACAGAGTGGATAGGGGAGCAATGTGGCAAATGTTGCAAGTTTATGGAATAGGTAGTAAGTTACTGAAGGCTGTAAAGAGTTTTTATGAGGATAGTGAGGCTCAGGTTAGGGTGTGTAGGAGAGAGAGATTACTTCCCTGTAAAAGTAGGTCTTAGATAGGGATGTGTAATGTCACCATGGTTGTTTAATATATTTATAGATGGGGTTGTAAAGAAGTAAATGCTAGGGTGTTGGGGAGAGGGTGGGATTAAATTATGGGGAATTAAATGCAAAATGGGAGTTGACAGTTATTTTTTGCTGATGATACTGTGCTTATAGGAGATTCTAAAGAAAAGTTGCAAAGGTTAGTGGACGAGTTTGGGACAGTGTGTAAAGGTAGAAAGTTGAAAGTGAACATAGATAAGAGTAAGGTGATGAGGGTATCAAATGATTTAAATAAAGAAAAATTGGATATCACATTTTAGAGAGGGATTATGGGAGAAGTAAATGTTTTCAGATATTTGGGAGTTGACTTGTCAGCGGATGGGTTTATGAAGGATGAGGTTAACCATAGAATTGATGAAGGAAAAGTTGAGTGGTGCGTTGAGGTATCTGTTGAGACAAAAACGTTATCCATGGAGGCAAAGAAGGGAATGTACGAAAGTATAGTGGTACCAACACGCTTATATGGGTGTGAAGCATGGGTTGCAAATGCTGCAGTGAGGAGGCGGCTGGCGGCAGTGGAGATGTCCTGTCTAAGGGCAATGTGTGGTGTAAATATTATGCAGAAAATTCGGAGTGTGGAAATTAGGAGGAGGTGTGGAGTTACTAAAAGTATTTGTCAGAGGGCTGAAGAGGGGTTGTTGAGGTGATTTGGTCATTTAGAGAGAATGGATCAAAGTAGAATGACTTCGAGAGCTTATAAATCTGTAGGGAAGGACGGGGGTTGTCCTCGAAAAGGATGGAGGGAGGGAGTAAAGGAGGTTTTGTGGGCGAGGGGCTTGGACTTCCAGCAAGCATTTGTGAGCGTGTTAGATAAGAGTAAATGGAGACGAATGGTTTTTTGGGACTTGACGAGCTGTTGGAGTGTGAGCAGGGTTATATTTTGTGAAGGGATTCAGGGGAAAACCCGTTAATTGATTTAGTTGGACTTGAGTGCTGGAAATGGGAAGTACAATGCCTGCACTTTAAAGGAGGGGTCTGGGATAGTGACAGCTGGGAGGACTTATTCTCAGCTGTAGTATCTGACGCTCTGCAAAGACAGTGATT